>VZRW01013361.1:0-84058 GCA_013398125.1 Aegotheles bennettii
GTAGTGGTGGAGCTCACGGTGGGTAAAGGTGTGGTAGGTGTTGTTGGTTGTGTTGTTGTTGCGGAATGAATATGGTCTGTTTCTGGTGGAGGTATCCATTCAGTTGTTGGCTTGTGTTTCGTTTGGAATTGTGATGTCGTTGACATTTCTGTGGAGGTTGTTTCTGGAGTTGTTGAAAACATTGTTGTTGTTTTTGTTTTTTGTGTGGTTGTATAAGGTGATGTAGTTTGATGGCATGGTACTGTAATGTTTTCGCAGCATTTAAATCTCAGTTTATAATTATAGCAGATTGGTGGTAGTTGGTCTTTATTGTAGCATTTTAACCCTTCTTCTGTTGTACATGTTATGTGTTGCTCCAGCAGTGGATATGGTGTGTTCGGGAACCTTACTGCCCTGCATTCAACAGCCTTTCTGTTATCGCATACTTTGTATCCCTTATTTTTAATATTCTGTATTGTATCAAAATCTCCATCATTGTATCCAGATCCTGGATAACTGACATCATACCAGATAGACCAGTAACATTCTTCTTTAGTGCAGAGGTTAGTTGTTGAAGGTGGAGTGATGACAGATGTCATTTCAGTTGTGCTTGTGGTTGAAAGTGTTAATGTTGTACTTGTAAAAGTTGTACTCACTGGTGATGTAGTAGTTGAAAATGATATAATTTCTTCAGTTGTATTTGGTCTTTCTGTGCTCTTAGGTGCCGTTGTGATTGGTGTTGACGTGCTGAAATATGTTGTGGAAGAGCATGGTACAAAAACACAGCATAAGATTCTGATTTCGTAATTGTTGCACAGTGTTGAAATTTGATCTTTGTTGTAACATATAAGCCCAGATGTTGTGCTGCATTCTACCTTTTGGCCAAGGTCTTTCAGTGGTATATTAGGGAATTTCTCTGCTCTGCATTGAATAGCACGTGGAGCTTTACAGACTTCATAACCTTTAGCTCTCAAATCTTCAAATGTTTCAAAATCTCCACCATCGTAGCCAGGGGTTTGAAGACTCCCATCATACCATTCTGACCACTCACAGACTTCATGAACACATACTGATGTAGTTGGTGACACTGTGAAAGAGAAAAGAAACGACCACAACATTAGAATAAATTCCTGTATATATTCCATTTTTTATTATATTAATTGGGCTATTTTTTTTAAGGTTATTTGCTTACATTGTGAGACTGTAGTATATCTGTTTAACGTAATTATAATTTAATATGAAGTAGAACAGAAAATCCACCACCCAACAATTTAGTGTACTAATATGTTTGAAACTGTCGCTTCCCAAGAGAATGTTAATTATCTTTTACAAAGTGTTGCAATAGGTGTCTGTCATAATTTATGCATATCATGGAAAAAAAAATCTCATGTTTTTTTGCATTTGATTGCTTGGTTTGTATCTTGCTTCAATACTTATTAGTCTCTCTGGAGTGTCAAAGCCCAGATTCAGATCCAGTGGAAAGAATAACTGTTAGGCAATGCATGAATATTCATAGGTATTTTTTGCTTTCAAACATGTTGACTTCTCGTGTAAAGTGTTGCATGGTCTCTGCTCCTCCATTTGAAGTAAGATATGTCTAATGCAGCATTGTTAGCACCCCTACATTTTATGCTTTAGCTCTGATCTAAAGAAACCATTTATTGGTTGGAGAGAACTCCATAAGCTTTTGCAGGTGAATTCTCATTGTGAAATGGCTGGAAAATGGCTAGTAAATTCCTGTAGTGCTGATGGTTTCTGTGATTTCAAAACTTGTAATTCTAAATTTTATACTGAATACTTATTTCATTAAATAACATATGGCCATAGCAATTAGCGATTACCAATCTGAAGAATGCTGAA
Source organism: Aegotheles bennettii (assembly GCA_013398125.1). NCBI lineage: Eukaryota > Metazoa > Chordata > Aves > Caprimulgiformes > Aegothelidae > Aegotheles > Aegotheles bennettii. Next base: position 1,840 of record VZRW01013361.1, read on the forward strand.
CAGCAATTCTGGAAATGAAAATTGTAGTATCTCAATGCCAATATCTGAACAATCCACTCAGTACTGTAATTATAAATACCATGAACCCTACTAGGAATTTTACAGAAAGTAATCGTTTTGTAATTTAATTGATTTTGTAATTAATTTAATTTTGTAATAGGTAAAATAATGAATCATTCATTCAATAAAGATTATCCCAGGTATCGAAATAGTTACAATTACAGATAATAAATGTGATACTGTCTTTTTTATCATTCACTATGAAGATAAGCAAAGTAATAGTATCAAACCTGTGTGTACTGGTTTCTGTTTTGGTGTTTTGGAAGTGGTTTTATTTTCTATGTTTATTTCCTTGTATTATTTTGGTTACGAAATACTGACTGAAACTAAATAACAAATGAGATTTGCTGTCACTTAGTTTGAAGTGTATTAATTTATTTATGTTTTGAGTGTGGGCATGGTCACTAATGAACAGAATATGCTCTTATAGGCTATAAAGGATGTACCTGTGGAAGAAGGGGTAGGTGGTGTAGTGCTGAAGTGAAATGTTGTTGCTGTTGTGGGTGATGTTGAGGTTGGACATGCATAGACAGTCCTTAGAAGCGTTCCGTTGGGACCACAGGTTGCAACAATACATCCTCCTATGCCATCTGTAGTGTTATAGATCACATCTTTATAGTTGTATTTCTGTCCCTCATAAATGCAGACACATTCTGTAAATCAAAAGAGTGTGTTATTCCTTGGTATCCAAAATAGAGCAGAGTACCTCAAATGCATCCTATTCAGATAAAACCAGCTTTGTCAACATACCATGTTCATCATATTTGCATTTTTTTCCCTCATTTGTGCATTCACTGGAAAAGAGAAAAAAAGAGAAGATGAATGTGAACATATTGATTCATGACATCATTTTATTGTTTCATTTTTTCCTATCACTCCTTTGCTACTCATTGTATGTTCAAATGTAGAAATACCCGATCTTCTCTGAGTTAGACATTCAGTTCTGCTGTACAAATTCAGGTCAGGTAGGATCACTGAGTTTTCTGGCAAAAACACAACTCTTCTCTGCCAGCATACCAAACATGCAGTATGCTTATTGGTGCTTTTGGAGGCTGGGCAAAGATGTGGGGAGGGGTGATTTAAAATGCTCTTCTCTCCCCGACAGATATATGTATCTTTTGGAAGAGAAAGTGCAGTAAATGTATCATTTGAGAAAGAATCACTATCACAGATGTTAAGGCTGTCTACAGAGTGAATTTCCATCAGACTTCCAAACAATGCAAGAATGCATTCTGTTTTTAAGGGGAATTTATCTATTATCTCTTAAGAATTGAATCTTGATATATTTATTTACAGAGACTAAGGGTGTGTGTACAAAGAATAAAGTAAATATAGAAATGTATTTAACAGGTTATGTTTAGTGCTGTTCATGACATAGATGATGCAGGCAAAGCTGTCTATATGTTGCAAAACATGCCATGAAAGTTGGATTAGCTCAGGTGGGCTTCATGTTAAACTCTGCCATTCTGGCTGCACTGCTTACAGTATTCAAGAGTAGCTACTTTAAAGCTATCTTGGGACAGGTGTTACCTGCTTCACAACTGGTTCTGGTGACTTTGTGCTATTTGATAGAAGGTTTAGCAGCACTTGTCCCAACATATCATCAGTTATGTCAGAATGTGTGGGAATACTTGCTAACTGTTGCAAATATGCAAGCACTAGTGCCATAACAGAAACAAGCTCCAAGTAATTAAGATTAGTTGCTTACTAACTTCTAAATAATTTAACATAATGATTTTAGGGGTATCTTAATAAAAATTATCAGATTATTGTTATAACTATTATTCTTTAAATTTGCTTTTACTTAATTTAATAATTATAATACTAGTAATTTTAAATTACTTTAGTAAGAATACAGTATGAATAGTAAATTAATCTCTCTGTGGTAAAATATTTTATCATGCCATCATTTAAGTTCCTGGGAACAGAAGAAAAATTGACATTATTCAGCAGCCTATGCCTGGCTTAGTTCCTGTTGACTTAGAAAAAACTTAATGCATGATGAATTATGTTCCACAACTCTAAATTCAGCATTTAAAAATCTTTACTAAACCTACCATGACTGACAATTCTGCTTTGAAGGCATCTGCATTCCTGGTTTGTAATTTTTTCCATTTTCATAACAACCACAATCAGAAACACAAGTCATGTTTCCTTCATCAAAATAGGGCTTATTCTTTGGACAATGTGGATAGCAGCCTGCAATAAAAAAATGAGAGTTATGTTGACACTAGGCCTTTCACAAGTAGAAATGATTCTATATTCTGCTTTTATCCACTTTCCTTAAATTATCCCTTATGCTAAGTGGAATTTCAGACTCTATTCCTGCTGTTCCTTTGATTGCATGTTAAGCTTTGGAACATTTTGTCCTCATCTTCACACACAGCATGTTCATGATCCATTAGGGAGTAATATACTAATTAGAAAATATCTTCTTATAATTTCTAATATAAACATGTCATATACTGACTAATATAAATTCTGTTAATCATATTGTATTTTAGCTTTTTATAAGTAGAATGAGATATGCATAATTATGTTTACCTTCCAAACCTCTCAACTCATGAAGACAGCTCCCGCTTGGATTATTGCAGGTCTTCATACAAGGGGCTCCACATGGCTTGTAGTGCCATTCACATTCCCCTTGTGGGTTGTAGTAGTCACAGAACAGAGCTAGAAGAAGGAGAAATGACAGAAAAAGACCTTTGATATTTTTGCTCTGCAGTATTTCAGTTTTGCTAGGTAAAGATCTTGCATGATCTGCATAAGATCAGGTGTTGAACAGTATATTCTCTTATTTCTAATTGAACAAAATTGTTATACTTCTAACACATTTTGACACCAATAAAATTAAAAAGCATAGAACAGAGTTACACATTAACCATGAAAAATCAATTAATTGAATCACTGATTTTAGTTAGTATGCACTAATATTTATTTACACTGAGCCTGATATGGTGTCCCACCCTGACAGGTGGGAGTGTAATATAATATTAGAGTTCACCAGTTGTATATCATGATTGGCAATTTGGCAATTAAATCAGACACTAATGACACCAATGGTAAAGTTACTAACAATGGCTTCATTTTAAGAAAATAAATTGGCTTCCAGTGATTTACTCAACTTGCTTTGTGGATTGTTTTTTTGTTTTGTTTTTAGAATACAACGGCATCTCTTACAAATACAATTTTATCCTTTCTTTCTTAGTTCTACTTGTTCTTTTTTTTCTTCTCTGTTTTCTTTCCCTCTGATCCCTTCAAAAACTAGTATGGTGAAACTCACGACAAATGGATGGGGTTCTCCATGAAATGCAGATGTCCAGCTCATTGCATGCTTGAGCATAGGCAGCTACTGCTGTACAGAAGCATTCACAGTCTCCTCCAGTGTCGCAGGCACAAGCATCATCCACACATGCTTGATAATATTCATTTGGTTCGACCTGTTGGAGAAAACATTTGAGTTTTCATGCACTTGTCTACTTTGAAAAGGCATTCACAGTCCTAAAAAAATCTGAATAAAATATCTGAAAGTGGCAACTCTGTGTGTGTGAGAAATATAAGAAAGAAACTATGAGAGTGTTTTGAAAAATCCAGAGAAAAATATAGAGTAAAAGCTATTACTAATAAGTGGTAATGTTAAGAACTGTTTGATGTTGAAGATACATTTGCAGAAAGAATACAGTTACATTACTACAAGTTTGCATATAGTCACATATATCAGGTGGCTGATATTTACATTAGTAGAAAATGGTGCCATTGAAAAATAAACATAATCTAAGATTTATCTGTGATTATCCCTTCTATTAAAAAAGCAATTATCAACTTCTTTGGTGTACTACTTCAAAGTGCAAGCTGAGAAAATGAAAGTGAAAATACTTTCTATACAGTCTCCCTGGAACTTGCTCTGACTTCACTTTGTCAAGCATGACAAAGTGCATTTTAAAATACTAAAAAATATTTTTAAAATTAATGTAATCTCTGTCTCAAGAGAATTTAAGACTGAAGTTTTTGTCATACCTGGGAGTGACACTTCGCAAACACCTTACTGGTAATGATGCTGCACTGCTTCTGTGCCCAGGCTTTCCTGTATGGGTTTGCAGTGCATGGATCCTTTGTACGATTGGCATTTGGGCAACTAGAAGACACTTTCCAGCTATTGGCAAACTCCAGCACATTTCCTACCACAGACTGACTGCGAGTAGTGAAGTCATTATTTCCATTGCCATCATAGTTTCCACAAAGTCCACAGACATGTCCCTGCATGGAGATAAACACAAAATCACAAAGATCTGTAAGACACTGTTTCTCAGTGTTTGCAAGTAGCAGACCTCAGGATGCATCTTATTTAAGATTATCTGGGCCTATTCAGTAACAGTCTTGGACATTTTCATAAAATGCCTTTCACTAAGAGATGTCACTAAATTGTTATTAGAAAGGATAGGATAGGAAGCAGAGTAGACTTTTGGATTTGCTGAACATACCTCTTCAGTAAGGACTTTTAATGAAGAAAGCCACTGATATCATTGATGTTATGCCAGTAATGCAATTTAAGGAAAATATGCAGTACAGAATCTAAGTCAACACTACAAGGATAATAATATGCAATTCCTGTTCTCTCAGTCTTCTGGTTACAGCCTAAATTTCCATTTCATTCTTTGAGAATGAAGTAATTTTATCCAGGTTTTGGATTTCAAAATGTACCTGAAAGCTGGGACTAAGTTTGATGAATATACTAGTTTTCTTGTCCCACATGAGTATCATGCCAACAGTAGTGTCAACCACTAGGTAGATGCCCATGGAACGGATTTGGAATGGCATTTTTCCTCCAGGTGTCCTCTGGATGACATCAGAGTGTCCATCACTGAGTACTAGCTCATAGTTCTAGGACATAAAAAGAGAAAGTTAGAGGCCAATTAAAAAAAAGTCACCTATTGGGTACAGTTTAATGTACAGTATAATGCCAGTAACTGTTCTTGAAATAAAACCACTCTTATCAAAATTATTCTATTCAACAACCTCATATTAAACAATTTCTCTTTAGAATTCCTTCCTTTGCTTTTTCGAGCAGAGAGCAGAAAGATCAACAGTGAGCAAAGAAGTGTAGTAACATTTTCACTGTCTTGATGCAGTCTATCTGAGATGGCTTGTTCTGTCCTTCTGGCACATTAGACACAGGGTACAACTTATTAAAGAAAATACCTACCCCTAGGAAAACTTTAATGGACTTAGAGCAGGTGGTTCCTGTAGTGCCACATGGAATGTTCTCAGTAATGACTCTGAAGGTTCCCTGTTTCATACCTTGTTGGCCACAGTAGTTCTGAAACAAGGGAATGATATTCAGTGTTGAATATGCTACATGGTCATATGTAAAAACGCAAGGTACTTTGATAGTGCAAAAATCTGGGAAGAACTGTTACCTGCACCAGAACATATTCACAGTCTCCTTCAAAATCAAAGCGTTTGCCATCAAAGGTGGTGTAATGCCCATCTCCATAAACAGAACAAGTTTCCAGGCAAGGTTCCTCGGAGCAGTGCCATTTTCTGTTTCTACATGTGCTACATAAGACAAAAAGCCCTCCAAATGTGAAAACCAGACATACACAAAATATAACTATATATATATTCCTGCATGTACATCAATCTTATTTTAGAATGTGTTTAGCTTATAAAGAACAGTAAAAGGTTTGCTTATTCTCTGAAATGCAGCATAGCTGAAGAGCCTTTGGGATTTACCCAAAGACTGTGCTACTTCATGACATCATGAGTAATTTGGGTTAAAAAATACTTCAAAACTTTCACATTTACAAATCTTTTAGGAGGTATTGGAATGTATGGATTACCTGCAAGGGAAAAAGTTTTCTTGACTCATTAAATGAGTATGGTGTCACCCAAATCATATTGTTCTTCTGACTACTTGCAACTTCTGTGCTGTGTGCCGTTGTAAAAAACAGACAGCTTGCTTTTTAAGTACTAAGTGGATCATCTTATACAGGATTCCTTCTTATAAATCATTACCCTGATAGAGTGAAATGCTATGATTCACCTAAAGCTTAAACTATTCCCTTTCAGATCCTTGAAAAGAAGATGTTCAATATGGTCTTACCAGTTGTTACAGCCAACTCTGATTGATTCTCCTGGTCTGTAGAAATTCCCATTGTGAACACAAGGACAGTCTTCTGGAGCTATACAGGCACCTTTGCCATCTAACACTTGATTATGAGGACATACACAGCCAGAGACACAGTGGGTTTTATACTGTAAGGACCATACAGAAAAATAGGACTTGAAACATTTCCCTGATGGAAGAATCCAGCTGCAACTCATAATTGTTAAAGAGATTTAGTTTAAATGTTTTCAACTGGGTACAAAGAGTATACACTTACACATTCCATATCTAGAGTCTGACAGCTCTTCTGGCATCCTGCTCCTACCACATCTGCAGTGGCATTGCCACAGTCAATATAGACCATGGGAGGTACACAGACTGGAAAAGAGAAGAGTCATGAGAAACGTGAGATCAGCAATCTATTTATATCTTTGTGTTCCCTTAATGTAGACTGAGGAAGAAATATTTAAAAAGACTACTTTGTGAGATATGTGTTCCTTAATATAATGCATTTGATGAGAAAGAGAAACTGAATATTGTTTTGAAGCCATGCTCATCTGTTTTCAGTGCTTATGCTTGGACTACTCATAGAAATTAATATTTAATTAGCTGCATGAAACATTTCCTTGAAGGAAGGAAGGAAAGAAGGAAGGAAGGAAGGAAGGAAGGAAGGAAGGAAGGAAGGAAGGAAGGAAGGAAAACTAAATCCTGGTGTACTTCATAGTTTTTTAGGCTTTTCATATTTCTGTTTTAAAATGTGGATGGTTTTCTCCTCACATTCAATGAGATGACAAATTATTTTTCCCCCTGAGTAACCCTGGGGGTTATAACTTGTTTCATCTGAAGGATAACAATGTTTCTTTATATTTTGGGAATATTCTCTACATTTCACAGTCATCAGTTCATTTTCTTGTTTGATTTCAGACTCGTATAATTTGCATCATTATGACAAAAAAGATAGAGCTGAAAATGGTGAAGATGGAAAGGGAGAATTAAAGAAAATCTAAAGTCATATATTACCTTGTTCAGGTTTCTCTCCAATGCAGCTCAGCTTTCCACTGGTGCAAGTGCTATAAAAAAAGAGATAATAGATATGGTTTTACTTTTCCTTGTTAAGTTTCAGCTTGTTTCTTAATGAATTTCAAATAATGAAAAATTACTGTGTGATAAAACAGAGAAAATATGTCCTTTATCAAAATAATTTGTTCTATTAAAAATATTTTATATTAGAGAAGACCAAAATACTAGTATATTCTATATAAAGACAGGTTTGCTCTGTCCATTTGCCCGGTTAAAACTGTCCTTCAGAATAATTCAGATTCCATTCATAATGAGAATAATCTGTAATAGGATTATCAAGCATTTTTCCCCATGGAACAAGTGTTTTACAGTCATGGATAAGAAAAGTATGTGTGATGGAGATGAGTGGGTGGGAGTCCGGCTGTTAGCCAAGGCTAACCCAGCCGAGTATGGTTTGTTGAATTCCTGTAGCAGTTTAAGTACAATCTTCCAAATATGGATAGCCCTCAAAATTTTTAGGGATCTGTGATATTTGTATTGAAATTATTAGGGAGAGATATGCTTTTCATTTTAATAGATTGCACAATATATATATGGTTTCATAATTGTCTATAACCAATCTCATTCTTTTGTTTACAAATCTCTTACCAGACAACACCATTATCATGAACAACTTCTCCAGAAGACAGAGGCATTCCTTTGTAGTAACAAGGACAACTAGAAGCAGGCACACATTTGCCAGTTTCATCCATGTAGGTTCCATTTATGCAGGTGCAGCCATCAACTGGGACTAACTTGATGTTGCATGTGACATCAGGCTCACTCAGAGACCGACAGGTGGGTTGACAGGAATCAACATTGTAAGTGTACTTCAAGGATTTTGGACACAAGGTGGTGTATTTTGCTTGAAAGTAAAAAGGTGAGTTACATTTGTAGTTCATTTAAGAATCAATGTGGGTATACATGCAGTGTTTGAGGTAAAGCATACATGGCAATATAGGTACATGTGCTTTACTGATATCCTCGATAATGTAATATTTTTTTTGGTACTGCTAGAGAAGAATTTTCCCCTATAAATGTGTTATGAAGACAAATGTTTTGACAAGGTTAAAAAAACGAAAACTTCAATTATATTAATGCATAATGTGCTTTTCCTTCATTCCTATTTTTATAATTCTTGTCAAATTGAGAAACACTCTACTTATTTTATTCCTATTGCAAGGGTGTTGAGGTACATGTTGCTTCCACTGGCTCTGACCAAGTAATCTTTAACAAAGCCTCTTTTTTTGTATTTCTCCCTGCTTACTGCTTTCTTTTATGGGATTCCCTTCCTCCTGAAATTCTTGAAAGTCAATGATATACTTAAAACACAATTTAACACAAATTACTGTGGGAATCCCTGAAAGTTGCTTTGTGGGGTCTTCCCAATGATCATTTTCAAAAGGGATATAGAACTTACTGCAGGCTTTGCTCCTCCATCCAGTAAGGAGAACTCCTTTAGCAGCACAGGCCCTGACATAGCTGGAAAGAGCAGCACACATGCAGTCCTCACTCTTCTCACAGTTACATGTGTCAAACATGCAGTTCTACAGACAGAGGAAGACATAGGATCATCAGAGTGTCATGTCAAAGCCATCACACTCTATACTTTATAGAGTATCATGTTTGTTAGAGCTAAAAGTGAGTATAATTCATATGCATAAGTAATTATATCCCTGTTTTTCATTTGTAGATTTCATTGAGCACTTTCAAAGGAGATTTTTTGCAAGGGGAGAGAGTAATTAGAGGTTCAAAATTTTAAAATATTTTTTATTTTTCTTGTTATTTTTTATTTTTTCACGTTGATAGATTTCCCAGCTATTTCCAGTTTGTAGCCACTGTGTCATATATACTTAGAACAAGTAGAGGAATTTGATGCCTCCCAACTTTTAGGGCTTAGACTTAGAAGTTTGGACTTGCTGCATCAGAGGAAAAAAGAAAATAAGAAGTCATTTAAAGTATTGCTGTGACAGGCAAGGTCACTATAATGCTGTCATTCCAGAAGATATTTGTTGAATGTAACCTTACAGATTTCCAATAACAGGAAAAAATTGTAAAGTCTCCAGGCAGTCTGTTCCAGAGCTTTATCACCTTGAATATTTTTGTTCACATTTTATCTAAATGTCTTTGCCGCTTCTTACACATATTTCTTACCTTGTACTTGGTTATATGCAAAAGCCTTCTGAAATGCTAGTTAAGATTCTGACTAAGCTTTCCTTGTATATATCAGGTGAGATGGCTTTTGTTCTTTGACCTGATAAAGAGTCTAGGGGGTCCAAGCTCCTAGCTTAGCCATTTAGACTAGTGCCTAAAAATGTGGGCAGCAGGAATATGCCTGTAAGCTTATCCTTCAGGAATGGAAAGAAAGATACCTTTAATACGGAGTAATTATTATGTTTTGTAGATAAAAAGGAACCCTTGGCTTGAAAAGAACTATCATGAATGTATTTCCTCCCACTTGGCAAGTTATTCTCTCAGGTGTTAATACCAGAAATCTGAGTGTTTTTCTTTTAAATGTGAAAAAGTTAAGAGCTAAGTACCTTCTGGTAAACTTCTGGATTCACTGTGGAGTGACATTCAGCAAAAGGTCCTGTGGTATCAGAGAGCAGTCCACACCAGTGCTGAGCATACTGATCTGTGAATTGAAAATACAATAAGAATTTCTATTGCACTTCATTGCCTAGACACTTGTCTCAATTTAACTATACTTCCTGCAAGGAAATTGCAGGAACTTAACTTTACAATAGAAATATGCTCTACAGCTGCTGTAACACAGTCTTTCACTTCCTCTATACAGAAATACAAACTCTTCATAAATAGAATGCTCTTAATTCTTAGTAGTTGTCGTGGAAAATCTAAGACATTCTTAGTTAAATTTTGAAAAAGAAGGTTCACGTTGTGAATTTAAAATAGGCTAGTTCATCTCAGAAAACAGAAGAGTGGCTTGTGAATGCTCAAAAATTATCTATTTCATTGACTGAAATGGAGCCTGAGAGCTCTAAAGCTCTGAACTGCAAGTCTGGTTCTCAGTTTAACATTGGAAGGTCGACACTGAGTCCAGCCTTCAGTGGGGTATGCACAGCTTTTTTCCTATGACAATCAGTCCTTTTGAGGAATAATTCCCTGATATGCTGTATGGTTCCAGTTTCCCTTAAGTTGGCAAAAACACTTGCTTTCTTTATCCAAAGGAATATTTTTGAAGATCCAAAGTATTATCCTAGTAATTATGTATTAATTGAAGACTTCTAGTGTCAGCTGAGGAAAATAACGTGTGCAAATGGTCCGCTGGTATTTTGTCTAAATGCTTGGTGTTTGATCAGCTTATCCCTTCTTTCCATCTTAAAAGATAATAGAAGAGGTAACTATATGCTGAGCTTACCGTTCTGTATGCTGACAGTACAAGGGTTCTCAAAAGTATTTTTGGCATCAGGACAATCAGCCCTGATTTTCCAAGTATTGCCAAAGGCAGCTGAAGTACCCTCTATTACACCACTGGTGGTTTTAAAATCATCCATCTGCACGTCATTGAAGTTTCCACAGAGACCTAAAAGGAAGCGGATGGGCTGTGAAAGTCTCCTCCAGAATGAAATGTACAGATGAAAGCAGTTGTTACAGTAAGATCACTTACCACAGGTCTGCCCTTTGTGTGATGGATCTAAGTCTATAAAAAGTTGCATGAAAGGCACGAGCTGAACCTGTAGCTGAAGGCCAAAGGTTGTTTGCAGAACGATGAAGAAAGATGATGGTCTGAAGATGGTGACATTTGCTAGGAACATAAGAACATAAGAGTTATAATTCCATATGAGATGAGAAGTTGAAATAACTGTTCATTATATAGAGAGATTCTACAGCTGTGTTTCATATGATCCTAATTTCTGAAGAACTGGGGGCGGGGGGGAAATTATACACATAGGATTTCAAATCCAGCATCAAAATAGCCTGTCTTTACCCTAAACGACAAATGTATAAAACCCCTCCTCTTTCTATCAGGTGTTTTAAAGTAAGGGGAAGAACACACACTTCTGTTGCTATTTAAAAGACCACCTTTGCTTGATGGAAAAGATGCAGCTTGATTTAGTGGTAGACTCTAATCTGGACCTCTTCTGTCCTTTCATGGCTTGCTTTCTGTTCAGGTGCAGTAGTATCTGAGAAGAATTGGTGTGGGAGAAACTATCCAGTGATGAGTGTGCACCAAGCAAAAGGACAGAGGGAACACAGGGAACTAAACAACTTGAGATATTGGAATCCTGTTGCATATCAGAATTTTTCTTTCCTCTCTTATGGCAGTGTTAGGATCTGGAAGTGTGCAATGATACTATTTGCTTGAACTGAGTCTCCATTTAAGTAGATATTGCTAAAATTAGACCATAATTTTGCTAAAATTACACAAGTTGAATAGGCAAACCCAATTATTTTAAAAATGACAGACTGTGTTCTATTGGGGTACTTTGGGTTTGTTGCAGTGTAATCAAACGTAGAATTTGGCTTGAGATTAACCAATGTAATAACATTTTAAAGTAAAAAATGAGAAACATCACTGAAGTCTTTCAAATGAACTCACCTGCAGAGAATGGCAGCTGTGTGTAGATCATATTCACAAATACACTGCCAGAAGGCTGGATCACAATGTTCTGTCCACAAGAAAAGGCAATTATTACCAAGCATATTTAGGAAAGATGAAACAATTTACAAATGACTTCTATCTAATATTGCTCAGGATAAAGGAAAAAAGAAAAAAAGTAAGGGGAAGATGTGATGATGTATTGATTCCTATACTATTTCTTTAATCTTTATTACTGTGCTCTATTGACTGTCAAAACAAATAAGAAAGTGCCCAAAGAGAACTAAACGACAGAAAACTACTATGATCTTGACTTCCAAAGTACCTCCTTTATTCTTAATTTTTCTTTGAATAATATTCAAATGAGATATAACAAAAAAAAAATCAGTGCAGCTTTCCCATCTGTGCAGTTGTGTCATTTACAAACTGCTTTGAAAACATCCCTGGAGAATGCTAGGTGTCTACATTTGCTACTTACAGTTTGTCCTCCAGTTAGGCTAACGGCTATACCCTTAAGGCATGTCTCAGTATCAGTTAGGCCACACTTGTGGATATCTCCCAGAACAGTAAATTCATTGCTGTCACAGAGCTAGAAGAAGAAAACAAAATTTATTGTTAAAAGGATTTGTTATATTAAAAGATTGTTGTGTTAAAAAGTTTCACAATCAAATGGCATTCTTAGTAAAGTGAGTTTTTTAAAATATTGCTTATTTATTTTCTTTCTGTTCATATGTTCTTACATATATGTATACAGTCACCGCGTAAACTAGCAATCATGCAATCTGCACAGTGGAAACAATCTATTACTTCTTAGATTCAAAGGCAAGTTAGACATTAAGCTGAACATTAAAGCTTTCCAATGTTTAGCTAATACTAGTTCCTAATGTTTAGATAATACTAGTTTAATGCACTAGAGAAGAAGGAACTGTGTCTTTCTTGCCCATTGGTTATGGTGTTTACCTGTGACAGCAGAGAAATTTTTTCCAGTCTCTTCTGCAATGAATAGATTTTCAAAAAGCCTGGTATTTTTTATGTTCTTTTAACAGGTAGGAAATATGTATTTAAATAGCTTCTCATAGGAGAAAATTACGCTGAAATCATTATTCACTAAGCTACTGAATAAAAGCCAAATTCAGTTTTCCTCTTGGTTCTGATTTTCATTCTGTAAGCTGTATTCAAAGTGTGCCTAATGGCCAAGATGTTACAGGGAAACATGCAGAAGACTGCAATTCTGAACACGTCTTACCACTTTCTTGGCATAATGAAGATTAAATTGAGGACAGCTGTGATGCAGAATTACAGCCATCTGGAAATTTGATGTTAAATTTGTGAGCTTTTACACCTTTTGTGTCAATGTTTAGGGGTTTTCTGTAGCTCCAAAGCCTCTGAGGATCAAATTTAGCATGTTGATGACAAAAAGGGGAGTTTAACATGCAAGTCCAATCTATGTTCCCATTGTGGATCAAGCCCAGCGCTTGTGATTCTCATCAAACTTTTCATTGATTTAGTCTAATCTATTTTTAAATTACCTCATTCTAGCTCATTTCTAAGTTTTTGTTATTCTTTTTCTTGCTAACATTAAGTTTGAGCTTTTTGAGAACAGATTTTATTTAATATGAAATCTTTATGATAATTGTTTACATCATTCATCCAATATAAATGAACAACAAATATACCTAAAGTTCTGAAATCTGCAAAGTCATTATTTTAGATACAGTTACTCAGAATTCAGTCCCTACTTATTTAAAAACTCCAGTAAATTTTAGTTATTTTTGTAAGTCTTTGATTTCTAATTCAGATTTTAGAATACATATATGACTTAGCTTTTTGCTTTTAAACTCTAGACACTTCTAGGTTTACTAGGAAAGACTGCTTGGAGGGTTGGTCATCTTAATGGAATAACTCTTCTCCTATGAATTCTGTATAAGAATAATTCCATTATGAATACTGTTAATCAAAAAAGCCATTGAACTATATTAACTGTGACAAAAAGGACAATACCAATGGACATAATAAACATATTTCTCAGGAAAAAGTAGTTATAAACCAGACAGGCAATATTTAATTAAAAAATAATGGGAAGCGTGGACATTGTTTCATGGAATCTAAAAGCTCAGTGCAATTCTTAAATGATTATGAAAGAATACAAAACTTCTACAGTATGTTTATTTAATATAACCCTAACAGAGACCCACCCCTTTAAATTCATTGAAGGCTCCATGTTGGCCCTCTAAGTTTCAGAAAGTTGATGTGACTGCCAGTAGTTTTAAATAAACAACATTACATACATACATACATATATAAATATTTTCCTTCAGCATATTGCTTTAGCAAGGATTGTGACTAATTTTTACCTTGGTTAGGACATAGCTACAGTCTCCAAAGAAGGAATAATATTTTTCATCAAATGTTGAAATGTGGGAACCTCCTTCAATACTGCAAGTCCCAGGGCATGACTGGGTAACACAAGACCATTCACCTCCAGCACAGGTACTGAAATGAAGAAGGCATTCAGTAACTTTAGGTCATGTAATTATAAACAGAGTAAGAAACAATAAGGGCAGTTGATGTCTTAATTTTCCTCTTTTCAAGAGGAAATTAATTATTAATTATTATTAATTATTCTGTCCAAGAAGCCAATTTTGCTTTGAAATCTCAGAATAAGTATGGGGCAGGCACATTTATGTTTAATGATTTTTTTAATATATTGCTATTCATTTCCAGTCTTGACAGAATTCAGTCCTGGTGAACCTGACTTCCATTCTGCTGCATAGGAAGGATCACGTTCAGGAGCATGTTAAATATTCCTTATAACAACAAGTGACACATGATAAGTGCATTTGCATGAAGTTATGCAATAACAGTTCAGTGATAATAGTGATATTGAAAAATACCATATCTGTCAAACATGACTCTCAGATGTGATCTCCCACTCTGTCTAATGCAACATGTCCCTAAATGTCATGTCTTCTACAGTATTTACATGAGCACCCTAGTAATACACTGTAGTGCTGCAAAGGATGTAGCACAGTAATTCACATTTCTAAACACCTCTAGTATTTGAATTTGATTGTCTCCTTTAATTGGTTGGTCTTGAACCTGGAGTACCTATATCTAAACTCAAATTTTTGTTTCCAAGTGTGAGGGAAAAAAGAGATGTAAGTATCTTCTAAAAACATGTAAACAAGGAATTTCATTTGATAAGTAGTTTCTAATTTCTTCTTAAGGGTAAATTAGTAATTTTTCCCTTATTTAAAATGTTCAGGTAATGCGCCTAAAAAAAAAGAAGTTTGAGAAAAGAAGTATGTTACCATGATCTGCATTTAGATGAGAAAGAGGCACCAGGAGCATAAGTTTCACCTTCGTAGGTACAGTGGCATTCTTTACGGAGAATGCAGCCAGCACCATTAATGTCATCAAATACCATTCCTAGGGAATAAACAGTCCGTTACTCATTCTGTGCACTGCAGAACCTGCTTATGTACATATATCTGGCAGATGCCTGAAAGCATGTTCCATTTTTTCTATTACACAGAAAATCAATAGAAAGTACTTCAAAATAATGGAATGCCAGCTGTATAGGCATTGAAGGGCTATATTCCATTGAAGTCTCTCTCTCTCAAAAGAGACCTCTAGGGAAATACCTGTTACAGACTTCATTAGATTGGAGTTAGAATTAAAATTACTAGATAATGAAGTGGATTAGGCAAACCGCTTGTAAGATTGATCAGGGATGTATTTGTACAGTAAGTATTTTTATACCCAAAGTCAAAGGGTTATCTAAGATAAGTCAATGCTGTTATACAAACAAGTGATGGTAAATTCTGTGAGACATCATGGAAGATAGGTGGAAGAACTGCAAGGGGTGAAAATCCTACCATGCAATCACTCACAACAGCAACAATTCTCAGCCCCAGAAGTAAGTGTGTTCAAAGAGAACACAATTGCACTGTTTGTCTTGTACTGATATTCAGTTGTCATGCATAATCCTCTGAAGCACCAGATTTTACACACTTCCTAGTGCTCTCTCAACTTCTTGTTGCTTAAACATTCAGCACTGGGCAACAAGAGTTTGGTAATTTGAGGAATCAAATGCAGCTTGGCTAGTACCAGGTGTTATCATTGTGGGCAAAATGTGATTAAATATTACATATTTTTTGTGAACTGAATATGGATGCTAAGAATAGAAGGCTTCCCCTTATTGTTAAGAGTGAAGTATCTGAGAGGGTGGTTGGGCACTGGAATGGGCTGCCCAGGGAGGTGGTGGAGTCACCGTCCCTGGGGGTGTTCAACAAACGGGTTGATGAGGCACTTGAGGTCATGGTCTGATGGTCTAATGCTTAGGAATATGATGGGATAAAGGTTGGACTTAATGACCCTGAAGGTCCCTTCCAACCATAATGATTCTATGATTCTATGATTCTATGGTTCTATGATCTTGTTCTCAGTTCAGCCATTATGTACGTCTCAGGCATGTTTGTTTTTTAAAAGGGCAACTTTAGTAGTCTAAATAGAAATGGTGCATGTGTATCAGGGAAGAAATGTAATTACTACTTTGACGATAATAATAGTGATGATGTGATGAGAAGGATACAGAGTAGGAAAGTTGTTAAATGTGTACAGGAAGGTGCTGTACTGGTTTTGGCTATGAGAAAAGGGCAGGAAGTAAACTTGCCTGGAGGACAGACACAGCCATCTGTACAATGATCTTCACAAACCACAGATCTTTCTGAGTTGCTGCACGTGTCAGAGCAGGGGGAGCCACACTCCTGATATTGCATGTTGAAGGGACATACTTTGGCTAAAAATAGAAAGAGTATTGTAATGCTAGCGTTTCCTTTGAAATGTTGAGAAAACGGTATTTGTAGTTTAGGATGTTTTCTGTCAAGATATAATGGGGAATCCTAATCCAAGTGGAGGCTGTAACATTTTAGACTTTCTGATATATCTTGAAAACATTTAGTAATGCAAAATCCTCTAAACCCATATTCCCAAAGTCTTGAGTATGCTCAGTTTAAAACTGATTTCATGTAAATTACATTTTTGCACCTTTAAATGGCTGTCTTCTTCAGGAAAAAAAAATCATGTATCTGAAGTTTGCTAGATATGGGTAGTAAGCACAAGTGAAAGTCCCTTCTCAGGTTACTTACAACACAGTTCTGGGGTTCTCCAATTCAGAGGCTGTCCACCTGCATGAGCGCACTGCCGGGAGTACTCAGCAAAAGTGTTGCACATGCAGAAGTCAGCCATAGAGCTATCACAGTGGCATAGGTCATGTATGCAAGTTTCAATGTAGTCTTGAACATTGACAAGTGCATTACAGCTTGTAAATGCTTTACTGGTTAATACTGTCTCACAGATAGATGCCTAGAAGGGAAATAGAGAAGGTAGAACAAGATTTTAGAGAATACAAAACTAATTATATGTAGCAGAACAAACCAAAGATCCATCTGGTCCAGAAACTTGTCCAACAGTAACCATAAGCAGATATTTAGGGAAAAGTATAACAATAGGGCAAGTACACACAAAACTCCTTTGATTAACTCCCATACCTTCCCATTTCTTGAGTTAATTTCAGCTCAGGTGGGTTCCCAAGCATTATACAGTTTCTTTGTATTAAGATATTCTCAGTGAATTTCTTTTTCATGAAAATATCCAGTCTTCTCATGGAAGGGGAATGCAAATTTTTAGCATTCACTTTAGCAAAGTATAAAAAATCAAATTTTGAAAACAATTCTTTCCAGACTTACAGTTGAGTCATATTCATGCTATAATTTTACCATTTCTAACAAATTTTCTTCAAAGATGATGATAATGTACTTTACACTGAGAAAATAAATTTTGAGAGGTTCTTACAAATTCAGCTGAGCAGTTCACCAAAACAGCAGGAGACGTAGGATCCTCACACTGCTCTGTGGGTCCATCCATCTTCTGCCTATTCCCAAACTGAATGGGATTCAGTTTTATTTCTGTAAAAATAAGTCCAAATATTGGAATAATGTTTACTGGCTTTTGCATGGAGCTATTTTCTTTTGTGACACTACCCATTATGACATGAGCAGTGATTACCAAAGAATATATCACTATAATATGAAAGGCAAAAGGAGATGAAAAACTGGAAGGAACTGGAAGGAAGATGCAGGCACTGGATCCTGATTATTGAAAACAAGTAGAAAGTTGCATGTGGCAGATCAAAAAATATTTAACAGTGTTGAAAGCAGCTTAATACAGTTCAGATCTGACATTATAGAAATAAATAAAGATGTATCACTAGGTTTGAAGTTAATATGACCTACAATCTATGTTACAGAAAGGAAAGCAAAGCACCAACACTTAATAATGCTTTTTATTACTTACTCTCTGACATAAATTCATTGCTAATTGGAATTCCATTGAAGTCCCCACAAAGTCCACAAGTTTGATTGGCATATTTCTTATCTAGCTCCACCTAAAAGAAAAGGGGAAAGAGAGCTTTGGTTCATAGCAATATCAGCCTTGATGGGTAGGAACACAGCCTACATGAATATTGCTTATGTACTCAAAATTTGACATATATGCTCTGCAGACTGTGTCATGTGGTAACAAAGTAGGCACCACTGAGAAGGTCAGTAATCACCAAGAAAAACCTGGTCTTATTCTAGCCCTGGGGCTGTGAACATCAGTGCATTGCCACATCTGGAATCTGAGGTTTGATTCACTGTGAGGTGAGAGTGTTATCACTGGGGCCTATTGATCCTGAGCTGAGCTTGGTGGAAAAGAAAGGAAAATTGGAAGAAGGCTGGACAACAGAACAATACACTAAAAATGGACACAAATCCAAAAGTAACTAATGCTTGCTTGGCTGATTTAGACTGAAAAGATGTAAACAGACTATTTTCAAAATGCAGGTTTTCTGCCATGTTTTGGGTGTTTTCTTACCAGGAGGGCGTCCTCTTCATTCCAAAGGCAGGTCAGTCCCAACTTGGCAGAAACTTTCAAATAGCTGTTACTTCTCTGTATCAAGACTCCCATATGGCTGTAGGGCATCTGAATCCTAGGAAAAGGTCACTGCAGTTCAGCGAGGGTAGGAACAGGATATCCATTGAATATCCACACTGATACCCTTTCTCATTCTCTTTGGGAAGCTTCAGCATGCACAAGTGAGGAAATTAGTCAGAGAAGTAATTAAATACAGACAAGACAAGTTTGTTAAGGTTTTGGCTGTTTCTCATTGTGCAAATGGATCAGCCTTACTTTCCCTGCTGTTCCTTTTGGCTGTTTCAATGGTGTTTTGCTAGGTAAAATGTTGGCATGTGTCTTTGGTTGTATTGTTCAAAAAAGTGCTTGGAGGTTCTGTCTTGCAGGCAATATGCTTCAGGATATTGCTATTTACTCCTTAAAGACCTTGATAATAAAGGGATAGACTCTAGATTTTTCTGTGGCATGAGTACTATTCAAAGGTGTACTCAAGATAACCTTTAGACTAGCTCTCTGTACATAGCTGCTATAATACATAACTGACCGTGGGATAGCTGCCCAAATATTTACTCAGCTTTTTGGGCAGGTTTCACACCGTAGGCCAAAGTCAGTGCTACCATTGCTACAAAGATATCAAGTTTCCAGACTAGCTTATTTTAAATGAGAACAGGTACAATCTGCAGTCACTGCTTAACTGCATCCTATTCAGTGCAAGGACAAAAATCATCAAAAATTCCTCTCAAGAATCCTGTTCTGTTAAAATTAATGGAAAGCAGAGACTTAAAAAGTGTAAAAACCTAACACTTTGACTGAATCCAGGTCATAGAACCATATACATACACATATGTAGCAGTGGGGCAGCATCTGAGATATAGCTCATCTCAACAAAATGGACACAGGGATAATCTGCAGAAGTGGCAGCTAGCTCATTGTCAGGCCCTCTTATTTTAGTAGATAGTTCAGGAAAGACTTGAGCTCTCCAGCTGCTTGGGAGCAATGTGAGATCAGGTAAGGGAAAGGGATACTCGCTCAGAAAGCCCACTGAGAACAAAAGCGGTGGGGTAAGTTTCAAGTTATGAACATACGATTTGCCATCAAGCAGGACAGAACCACGGGTCAGTTCAATCACTGCTCCTTCCAGCTTCATGATGACATGAGTGATCATGGTAGCATTTTCCACCACTGCACGCCTGATCTGGATGTTGAAGTCCTCATAGGGAGATTTGCAGTTGGATGAAAAGATGTAATTGCAGACGCCAGGGAAGTAAAAAATGTCCCCATCAAAGGTCTTGAAGTGGAAGTTGCCCCATGTGCTGCACACACGGCCATTGTGAGAGGGGTTGCCAGCTGTGGATTCAGGATAAGAAGTAAGAATTTTCTGAAGTTTGCTGTAGATACCCTCCCTTCAACTACTATTCCCTTTTTATTTCTTTCACTAGCCTCTGTCCAAAAAGCACATCTTCTGGTTTCTTTCTTGTCAAGCTATTTGTATATCAATCAGTTATCTTTTGTGTTTAATCTGTTTTGCACAGGGATGGAAAACCTAAAATCAGAAGAGACCTCCCGGGTCACTATATCCAATGAACTGGTTCTGCTGACCCACATGTTCTAGAAATCCTTTCCTAAGTGTATGGAGTTCTAAAGCTTCACCATAAACCCAATTTAAAGCTAGTTTAAAACTAGCTAGTACTCATACTAGGGAAGGCCACTCATAGCCTCACCCTTAGAATGGCTGGAAGACCTTTGTCAGCATCTTCCAAAACATATTCCTGTCTCATGTATGCTTGGTTGTTCTTGTGACAGTATTACACTTCAGCCTGAATGGGTTCCACCTCCCTGCTCCTCCCCGCACTCATTATAGAAATTGCTTATGTCTTTCCAGCCTTCATTTCCTTAGAAGAAGGCTCTCCTATGTCCCCGGTTATCCTCACAGTCCTTCTCTGCATCTCTTCCAGATTTACACTCACCCTGCTTGAATGTGGCTACCAGAATTGTACCCTGCCCTCTAGATAAGGTGTCTCACCAGTGCTTTGAACACATTAACATTTCCCACTCTTTACTGGAAATACTTTGCATGATTTATCTCAGTGTTATATATAAAAAAATCTATTTTTTAATATTAAAAAAAAATTTACAGCTGCATCATATTAACAAAATGCAGCCTGAGTACTAGAGTCACATTTAGATTATCCTTGTTACCTGATGAACTGACTTTCTTGTTAATTTTTTATTTATTTATTTATTAATCTTTCAGTCAATCTGTGCTCTACCTGTGTGATCAACAAGAACACAGGTATGTGAGCCATGACATTTGTTACCTTACCTTTTACTTTCAGTGTATGCTGAAAAGGTGGAATGATTGTCACTTCTTGGGATTTTGAAGCTGGTGGAAAATCTAAGGGGGAAAAAACAGGCAAATTTAAGTCATAAAAATGGGTAGAGATTGCATAGTCTCTTTAGTGATTTACATTTTCTACTACTCTAGAAGGAATCTTCCAGCAGTATTTATTGATGATTTTTACACAGTGTTTTGCATTCTGTCTTTCTACATATTTCACTAACAGCCAACTCCCAAAGACCCTGCTATTTGTCTGTAGTACTTTCTTCCATTATTTGTTCAAGACTCCTATCCCTGATGTTCTGAACTCAAAAGCAGCAATCTGATCCTTAGCACACAGTGTTGTAATAATGATGCAAGTAGAAGTAGTGTTAATGTCTATGTCTGAACCTTTGCTCCTCAGTACACTTAGAAGCAGAAAGTTATTGAAGAATATTGGAAGCTGAAGATGAGAAACAATAGCTAGGTTTTTTTTCTGAAGCTTATATCTCTTTTTGTGCTGAGATGTGCAGTTTTGCACAAACAACTCTAAGTAGATTTTTTAAAAAGCAGTTTAAATTCTGTGAAGTTTTAATCATGTGCTTTTCATGCAAAGCTTCCACTGGTAGGATCCAGCCTTAAATTTTCCGTGTCCAAATCCAATGTTTTCTCTTTGAATCTAACAGTGAAAGGGGTAGAATACTTAGAGAACCTGCAATGTGATTTTCTCAGCATGAGAATCTGAGGATTTGATGCAGTTTCTCCCTTGCAAGTATCAAGATCATAGAATTTTATGACTTCCAAACTGTAGATTGTCCAATATCAACCACTGACTTCTGCATTTATACCAAAATATATCACTAAGACAAATATGTGTTTTAGAAAGACAATCTCATTTAGTCTTAACATAAGGATTGTAAGGGAAAACACGCATATTATCCTCCTTGACAATGTGTTTGAATAATTAATTATTCAAATGAATAGTTCAAATTAATAATTAAACACTAACTATTATTAAATAATTTATGGTACACATCCAGTTCGGGTTTGACACCATTTTAATTTCACCTCACAAACTGCAGATTGCAGGGCAGGCTTAATGATTGTTTCATATTGTCATCATTAATATACCAGTCAGCATTGTATTCTTTCACCCTTATATTGCTCTGTACAGTTATGGTGTTTGCTCTGTAGCTATGTGTAGCATGATCTTGTAGTGCTTAATTATTCTAATGTTTAAGATAGTTACGGTTTTCTTATTTTCTCATGAGTGATGCAGTCATCTTGACACAGCATAAAAAAATATATTTCTAATTACCTACTATCAAGTACCTTAGTGATATGTATACACACAGTTCTTCTGAAAATAGACATTTAGATAGAAGGTATGTAACTTTCCTGAAGTTAAAGATTAGATAACTGCGTCATATCAGTAGACCAGATCCACTGGGCCAAATCTCCGAGAAAGTTCTCCAGTTTAGAGCAGTCAGAGATTGGCTGGGAATTGGATATGTCATATAGAGGATTTGTCTCTCTCCTTGGTTATTTTCGAGGGGTGAGGGGAGAAGGGAAGAGAAAGTATGTTCTTGCTAGAAATGAGATTTTAGTAATCTTAATATTTATCAATTTAATTTGGGACAAAATCTTAGAAATAGAACAGCATAAAAACACTTACTTTTTTGTCGCTGCAGGATGGATGGAGAAGCATAGTTTGATTTTGTTTGTTGTTCATCAGCCTGGCCTTGAATTGCATCAAGAAGAGTGGAGAAGGAAAATGTTAGTGTCTAATTTTCTTGAGTTCCCTCATCATTTCTCAGTTATAACTGTAACATATATATAACATGTAACAGTATATAAAAAAATCAGCAAAGCTGTGTTCATGTACAGGAAGTCAGATTTGCATCAGGACCTGTGCCACATGCAACAATGATGGCCATATACTGCATATACCACTCCTTCAGATTTTCTTTTTCTTTTTTTTTTTTTTCTGTT
Source organism: Aegotheles bennettii (assembly GCA_013398125.1). NCBI lineage: Eukaryota > Metazoa > Chordata > Aves > Caprimulgiformes > Aegothelidae > Aegotheles > Aegotheles bennettii. The sequence goes on from VZRW01013361.1 coordinate 24,892, forward strand.
AATAGATTACTGAAGGGAAGCTGTCAAAAACATTACTGTGATAATCAGAGCAGATCCTTATGCTGCTACAGTACCCCTGGATGCCCTTATAAGCTTTACAGACACAGGAATTAATTTTCTTACTTTTCTTTAAGCATCCGTAAAACCCTTGGTCTAGCCAGAGGGCTTTAGAAATAGGTCCTTTTTGTACAAAAAGAGTTAATTTTAGAGTTAGAGGACTGATCTCTGTCCTCTCTCACTGAAAGCCAAGATTACTCTGTATTTTACAGTTTCAAGCACTTTTCTGTAATAAGCAGCGGAAGGAAAATAAACACACAACCACACAGAAAGAAAAAGTTCTTTCCAGTAGATACATTTGTGACTGTTAATTTTGCCCCAAAGTAAAAATTTTTGTTTCCAGTGAAGAAATCATCTTTCATTCCCTTCCAGTGCAGCATCAAAATAGTAATACACACAAAATCTGCAGGAACCAGAGGGGTTTTCATTGCACCATTCAGTGAGAGTTCATCAGAGGACATGTTGCAGGGGAGGCTATGCTGGCTAGAGAAAACCAAAAAGGCTCTCACCCTCTACTGCATCCCACAACAAGGACAGTCCATAGGTAGCACCGCTAGAGGGGCTAATGCTGAAACCACAGCTGCAAGGATCTCCTTAAATCGCTTCCTTTCTGCACCAGCTGCAGCTCTGCAGCTGCTGTTGGAAGGACACATTATGCCTGTTTTTAAGCTATGAACCATTCAGTGCTCATGGGCTCCACTGCCTAGCCTCACAGAGCTTTTTGCTTCTCTCTCCATGCTCTGTATGGTTCCAGCACTCTGCCTCATACCATAGGCATTGCAGATTCCCATTTCCATTGCATAGTGTGGTAATGCTAGAGCTGGTCTGTCAATGGGCTATTCTTTGACACTACCACTTTTTAACATAAGTTAGTATGGAATTACCTGGATGTAGGAAAAAGTAAAATAATACAATAGGATCTGCATCTGAGGTCAAAATGCATAAAAACTAACATTGTAGTTACCTTGAACTTTAAGGGAAATGAACAACTGAAATAGACATAAAATATTTCCACTCATTTGTGAGTATTAAGTATCCTCTTAGAATATTTAAGGCAACTCCATTTGCTTTCACGCTATCAAAAAACAAACCTCTGCTCTAAGGTTTTATGCAACTTCATGTGCAAGAATAGATGAACTTTTAAAATCTGTTGTCCAATGTTTTTCAAGCAAAGTCCCTCCTTTTTTCAATACTGTATCATCATCACATAAACCAAAATCTTTAATAATGCATGCAGGCAGACTCCACTGATTTGTTCCTTCCTAAAGACAAATTTACACCTTTTGGTTTGTGCATTTAGAAACGTTGTCCCACCTTGAAGTGGATGTCAAAAGCTAAATGCAAATCTTGAGGCATTTTGGTAGAAATGTGAGTTCCAAGGCAGTTCCACTGATTTCAGTGGATCTATTCCAAATTTCAACTGGAGAAAATAGGATGAAAGCATGGAGTAAATATAAATTTTCAAGACAGTTAGTTTCCTCTTCTTAGGAAGGAAAGTATTTGTAACAGAAAAGAAAATCTTTCATAAAGGTAACAGCTTCATTAGCTTCACAAAGCCAAGAAAATACGTTTCAAACTCTGAAGCAAGTTAAAATTCTTTAAACAGTAAAAATGCCAAGCAAGTTAATCTTTTCCTACCTTTGATATGTATGAAGGCAAGTGCCAGTATTGATATCCATAGTGGTATTCGTGTCCCACCACCTGTACCCATCTTCTGGAAGTCCAGTAGAAACTACTGAACAACCTGCCTCTGAAGAAATACCTGTCTGCTCCTGAGTCTTATATAGTGAGAGACTAGGTTTTGGCTCCGTTCCCAGATTGTTTCACAAGGTCCTTAAAAGGTGGGGCTTCAGACATTTTAGTTTTCCTTTGCAGGTGCACCAGTAAATAGAGGATGCTCTGACTTTCCCTCAGGTATTTGCACTCTAGGAGGAGTCTTCTTTTTACAGATCTTCTTGATGAAATGTTAAGAAGTGAACAGGAAGAATTTTTGCTCAGGCTTAGTCTTCCCAAATTGTTATGTATCGTGGGATATATACAATTTAAGGCACTTCTGAGTGACTTTTGAGTAGGAGCTTTGAATGATTTACTTCATTATTTTTTATTTTCCCCCTTATGGTAAACAATGGCAACTTAATTTCTAAAAAACAAACAAACAAGAAAGTTCTGTTTGACACAGATTTTTTAAATGACTTTACACCTGCGTATGTAACTACTTTGCCTGTGAAAACTGAGAAATCAAATGCAATTTGCATAGTGTCAGCATTTATCCACAGGTCAGGCAGTGAAAATCCTTCTGCATTGAAGAGTCAGTAATATGAACCTTCCCTGGAGGGATTCGTCTTCTCACATGGGCAGTTCAACTTCAGCTGTTCCCCTTCTGAGTAAATATGATTTCACTGTAACAAATTAGATTGATTCTACCTACAATAAAAAAATAGATATTTTCTTGATGACTACTGTTCCTAGAGACACAAGAAGACTGATTCTCAAGAATGTTCTTTGGAATGTTCCTGATCTTAGGAACAATTAGAAGGTGAACAATGTTTTGTGAATATGTTAATATATCTATTTACAGTTATATTACTTTGGTGAATTAACCTTTTACGGTGTTTTACCCTGGGGTCTAGAGAAACACAGTCTTTCAGTAGGAGGACAGATTCCATAATCCCACATGGGATCTAGCAGTTCTTGCAAAGAAGGTGGTACTGGGATGGTGTCCATATTCTCTGGCAAGACCACAAGCCATAATTAGGTTTAAAACTGGGAATGAAGTTTAGGTTAGACATTGGGGTGAAAATCTCTTTTTGTAAATATGGTGAAGTACTCATACAGGTTGCCCAAGAAGACTGTTAAGTTTCCACTAGTGTTTTTTAAGAACAGATAAGAAAAACATCTACCTGAGAATGGTCTAAGTGCTGTTAAGAGTGCTCTCAGGCAGAGGTATAGACTAAATGGCTATTTGAGATTACTTTGAACATGATTTTCTATTGATTATTTTTGAAAAATAATATGCATTCTCTCTGTTAGGATGGTTGCATGTGAGGAAGTAACTTCAACATTGAGAAATAAGAGGCATATTTATTTCCCTAAGCATTAAACAGAAACAAGAAAAGATGTTGTCTTTCTTGAACATTTTAAAAGTACAACTGATTATTAATATTTAAATGAAAGTAACATAAAATTGGAAGTGTTGAGAAAAAGAAATGGTTGATTTCAGTCATGAGTTATACCTCTTCAACTTCATTTACAATCTGTAGAATTTACCTTATTATTATTTAAATGAGGAAAAGAAGATAACTACAAGATACTTGTATATACAGAAATATATGCAGTGAAAATGTAAAGGGACATGCTATTGCCTCTAACAGTTACCAAAGTTGCATGATGATCTAAAAAAAAAAGACATATATAATTGGTGCATAATTAAAGTAATTATAAAATAGTATGATAAACTCAGTTGAGTAACATACATAAGCTTATTAAGTGATTCTGTTGGTAAGAAGAAAAATATGCTTTATGAATCATGACATTACTTACCACTGAAATTCAGTTTGCATCAACAGTTGCTATGCTGTTGTTTCATATACACAGGTTAACATTTCCTGCATGTTCAGGAAAGAAGTATGACCTCTCAGAGATCCCAATTTGGTCACTACTGATGATTCTCTTCATAAGGAAATCACAAATTAGGCTGAAATAAGTTTTAACCCCTTTGACTAAGCTTTAAGGACCCACCAAAAGTGGTTCCCTATATCTGCATTTTTAGATAAAAATCTCAAATCTCTTATATATCATGGATCACATTACCATTACATGCTGAAGTGGTTACTTCATTGATAGATCCTTCCATTATTTTATGTGATTCTTTTCAGAAATTATTATAAAATGTGTCAAAACATATGAGACTTGCAAAAATTATTTCCAAATACTTATGAGAAATTACTTTATTAGTATTACTAATTATTCAAAGAAATAATTCCTCTTCAAATTGTATTTCACTTCAATTTACTTGATAGACCTACACAGGTCACATGGGAGAGTATTTTTTTAAGATTGGTAAGGAGTAAAGTGTCCAGCTTTGTGTAACGGTTTATGATCAAATCAGTACACAGTTAACTGCATAAGCAGAAGTATTAATATAGTAGAAAAATGTATTGATGCACATATTTATTTGGGCTTTTTTAACAGAAAGAGTAAAAAATTCTGACACTGAATTTGATTTGAAAATCCTGATACTTCTTTCTATAGCTTCTCTTCCTTTTTTCTGTTGGATCGTATTCCTGCTCTCTGCACCTGCAATATGAAATTGAATGAAACATTTCAGTAAAAGAGTTATTAACGTTTTCAGATCCACTCTTTTTAATCCTACATGATTGAATGCTCCATGGTGATAATATTATTCATGCATCTTACTCATGATTTCTGAATCTGGTTCTTCAGATGAAGAGACTGTCATATCTTCAATGAGACTGTCATATCTTACTTTCATAGATCATCTTTGTAGAATGTAAATAAAATGTCATATAAATTTGGTTAACTTCCAGGTGCAGAAATGTTTGAAATCAGTGTCTTCATTTATATTTCTAAGAGATAGAATGATGGCCTTATAGAGACATGCAGAAGGTGTCTAGTCTACCTCATGTTATATGGGATAGATTAATTTTGAGGGAAGGACAAAAACATTCATAATTGTTAACAACTATGACACTTCCTCTGTGCAAGTGTCAAAATGCAATTTATCGAGGACCTGTCTGCCAGACTTTTCCCTGACTGGTCTTTTGCTCACTTCTGAGGCTGAGTTTAAGCTCCAGAACTGATGCTGGAACATTAGACTTTGCATTCAGCTGAAGCAACATTCTAATCATCCCTAATTTTTCAACTGTGCAAATTCAAACCCATGTTTTTTGTCTGAAAGCTTCTGTGGAAAGCTGAGGCAACTGATCAGTTTCTACTCAAAAGTTGTTCATTAACATCATAGGTGTTTTCTTAATTATGTGAAGATGGACTACATTTCAAACAGTTGCAGTAGGTATTTTATAATATGATGTTGTAGTCTATCTAAAGTAAAGTTATAGCTAAGGACTAAAATAGAGATACAACTCCTCTTATGTCCTTTACTAGACCTTAGTCAAAAATGGTGCCATTGATCCATTCCTTTACCTCCAAACACTTAGATAAACTCATTGATTGAAAATCAAATCACATTCATACCTAAGATTTGAAACCCTGTTTCATTAACAGGAGTAGTTCTCCTGCTGTCTTTTAGTGTCTACATGGTAGAGAACCAAGTACACAATGCTTCAATTTCCATTGCAGCCTCTATGCTTTACTGTAAACCAGGTAACGCATAATATGATTAGGATCTATTTCTGGTTTTATTTCTATTATCTGTTCATTCCAAAGGTTTCAGTGTCATTTAGAAGAACCCAAGCCAAGTATAACATTTTAAATGAGGCATTAGAAGCTGTCTAGCTGCAACATAAAAGGCTAGTTTATACCAATATGACTAGGAAGTAAAATATATTGTGTATAGTATCTCTCATTTTATTTAACTATTTTCCTTCGGGAATAAACTCAGTCACAGAACATCTTAGAGTCCTGTATTAAAACATTCTACGTACACAAAATTAGTAAAGATACCTCTTTTAAAAAGTATTGGATGTCTAATATACCCATGCTCTAATATTAACCAAGTTCCTTTTCCTGGGAAAGGTCTGAAATGTCATGACTGGTGTGGACTGGGTCAAATGGACAATAGTATTAGTATTAGCACAATAACATGAGATTACCACAAGTTCCCAGAGTAATTCTGCACTTGTATGAGGTGTTTTCCCTGTAATAAAACATTTAGAGACTAAACAGCATTGTTTTGACCATGCCTTCCTTCACACTTTTTCCGCAACTCCTGTGCCAAATTTCAGGTGTCATTCTCAAGATTTTTGCATACAGAATAAACTTGCTCATGGCTGGCTGGTTCTGCCATCTGTATCATTACTGTTTCTTTGCTTCAGATCTATCTGCAATCAATGCTTCTGTGCATGCTTCTCTTCCTCTTCTTTCTCTGGTGTCCTTTATCTTCTTGGCATACCTATCTGAAGGCAGCTTGGGATCTGTTGGGTTTTTTTGTCAGAGTATTTGGTGTTATATACAATGCTATATGTTCAGAATATGACTCCCATTGGTTTCAGTGGTAACTGAGTGCTCAGCACTTTTGCACATTCAGTCTCAGTGTTTCTAGCCATCTATCCAGAAAATGAAGAATGCACAGTCAAAAACCATGATTATAATTTGATATAGATGTTTTGACTGGCATCACAAATGAACTTTGTGGCACTCAAGGAGCTTGATGATACTGTGCTTGCCCTTTCTAATGTTTCCCTTATTCAGTCACATCTAAGTTTTGTGACAAGCAAATAAACAAACAAAGCAGGAAATCTTAAAGACATTTTTATCAGAAAGATGCCTGCAGTTGTCTAAGAGAAGGTTCTGCAGAAAAAATAATGTGTGTGCGCTGTACCATGAGGATTATGAACACAGGGGCCAGCGTAAGGTTTCCATGATGTCTGAACACATCCAGGATATCTCTGTGTACAAAGAGGATAAACACTTAAGCCTCTTTATAGCTTGTAAACACAGACACCACAACTGTGTATACTAATATTTGCAATTGGTATTATAGATGAAAATATTGATGTACATACACATACTTGAGAAAATATTTACATTGTGCAGTGGTGCATGTTGCAGAGATCCCTGTGCTAGCAAGAGTCAGGGTATATTTATAATAGGAAATACTGTCACTGCATTGATATGAAGTTGCAGCTAAGAGAATTTGCCTTTCTCCCAGGCACTTACACTGCAACATTGTGCTTGGGATCTGAGCTGATGTCTCTACCCATGACTATACTGTGCCATATGGTCATAGCAGCACTGCTGGACTCTGTTATGTAGTGCCATAGTGCCCCAAAACCAAAAATCAGTCTTTAGAAGTAATTGTTAAGCATTTGCAGGCTCAAATAAATGGTACAACTAGTAAAAAATTGTGTGGAACACAGTTCTGAGCTGAGTAGTGTATCTATACCCGCAAAGAGACCTATTAGTGATGCACAATCTCAAAAAAATTCTATATGTTAGAATACTCTGGTGGACGTAGTTCTGCTGAATGGCAGTCAGATACACTTGTAATAATATAAACAACAGACTGTGTAAGAAGTGGGTATAAATATACTATTACCACTAGCAAGTTTGGTCAGAAGTCCTATTGTTAGTGGAAATTGTACAGTTCTTCCACCACTGGATACTTACAAACATATCCTTAGTTTAAGTCTAGAACAGACTTTCTTTATTGAAAAAGTGCATGGAAGATATAATCAAATGCATGTAAACAAATACAAGTGTGTAGAAGGAAACAAAATCCTTCAGTCCATGTATGATTCAAGACTTTGTGAAATCAATTAAATTTACAGCTGTGGCATAAATGTTAATAGAGACATCTTTATTTCAATTCAAATATTGTCATTCATTTTAATTATTAAAATGTCTGTAATGTCATCCTCCTCTAGGGGAAAACATATTGCATGGTAGGTGTGTGTTGAATCTCTTTTACAAAATTACTTTTAAAAATTCCTTTTCTGTATTTAGGATTTCAGTTTACAAACTTAGATAACAATACAGCAGAAAGTCTTACAGTAAGGGAGGTACAAATTGGCCACAAATAAATTTCACTTGAAAATTTGGATAAAGTTTGTATGCATCAAAGGATTGTCATCGGTTCTGCAAACCCTTTTGAAGTAGCAGGGTTCAGGACCATAAGTATTTGAAATGTTCACTCATGTGGTTACTGGTATGATGCTTTATATTAACATTATCTTCATCCACTGTTCTATTTTTAGTTTAATAAATTTTATGCAAAGCTTCTACTCATTTTATAAATGATTGTTAAATTTACAAGGTCAAAATACAGAGGCATTGGTGTTAAAACCATCAGTTTCATGAGATAGTTTTAAGTTACATAAGTGAAATATTATGTTTCTTAGCAGGTTCTTGCTTTTTTCTTTAGATATAGTTTAAATAATGAATATCTCTTTAGTCATTTGTTAAATTACTTTTAAATAAGTGTCCTAACACTTTGTTATTGTGTGTTATTCAAACATTACTCTGAATATAGACTCATCAACTTCCTCAGTAACTTTTCTGTGGTGCCCATCACTGGAGTACCTGAGAAGTTAATCAATAGTAATGTAATGTAATGTAATGTAATGTAATGTAATGTAATGTTTTTGAAAATAGATTTGGAAATACTTGGAGTTTATTATCTTTGTCTTACATATTGGTAGATGAGACATAGAAAATTATGGGTATCCAGCAATTCTGAGTGAACAGTCTAACACTCCTTGTTTTTGAAAGCTTTATTTTTGAAGTTTACCTGTTTAGAGTGAAGGTCCCACAGTTCTGCAGCTGAGATACTGAAGTGTCGAGCACGGCATCTAGAAGAAAACAAATCACTGACTATGAAAATTGCGTTTAAACAGAGATGTGCATCATCAAAAAAGAACTATTCAAATTGAGGGAGATATTGAATCCATTTCAACATGGTGACATCTGTGTGCCACATTTACTCTGCAACAGCCTGATTCTCCAGGCAATGAGAGAGAGGACTGTGGACAGCCAACACGCTTACAACATGCTCTCATTCAGCCTCGAATCCGGGTTCACCCTCCCTACAGCAGGTGCTTGATAGTGAAATAGGTGAGAACAGCAGGATTCAATCATATACTTAGATATTGTGTAATACTGCATACGCACAAAGATGGCACATTATGACTTCAGATAGCCTGCATTCATTACTCACGTAAGTAATGCTTCCTCATTGAGTCAGAGTGGGTAGAGAAGAACTTCTAATGAGAAATTCTCATTTCTCTGGACTCTATGTTGTAAGTTATCACAGACCGTGGGTTTTAGATATATTCTCTAAATATGCATCATGGAGGTGACTAATTGGTCTGCATGGTTTGCTAAGCTGAGCTGTCAGCTTCCTTATCATTTTGGAATGGCAAAGTATGATATAAAATAAGAATGCTGTCAAACCTGAGAAGCTAGATTTGTACTGTATTGAGCATTCAATAAGTCAGTGGATGAATTGTCTGTTGAGCTCTTTCATAGTGAGTTTTCACCTTTATTAGTTTGAAACCTCTGTTTTGATCTGTTGCTGCCAGTGACTGAAAACTGGTGCTTCATGTTCATATTTCTACCTAAGAACTGTGTAAGTTTCTTCACTTTAAATGACTGCCAGAGTTGTCGATGAGTAGAATATGATACTACTCCTTTCTATTGTCATAATCATGAAAACTTTATCAGTGGCAGTTCAACTGTCAAGCTTCTTCAGTGGGACTATGATGTTGTAAGCTGATAGTGATTGCTGTAGCCATTGTCTAACTTTGACAGAGTACCTCTTCAAACTCTGCAGCTCCTTTGAGCACTAACAATATTTCTGAATGAAGGCAGAGTCTGCATTACTAGTAATAAACAGAAAGAATCCCATATAGACTTCAGATCTCAAGCAGATTTTGGTGAGCTGCTGATTAGGGAAGTAAAGCTAGATTATAAACTGTTTATAGTCACCCTAGAAATAAAAACAGTTATATTCCTAGATTCTCTGAACAGTGTCAAATTCACCTAGTTTTAATAATAAAAATGGTATTCGAGTACTTAATTTCTAGAGGATAGATGTGTCTATTTGCTTTCCTAGGTTTTCAAACACTTGATCTTCTTGTGTATCTCATCTGTCTCTTGATACAGTGGACATTGTAATAAGGTGGAATACATGGAAATTTTTTTGTCAAAATTTATCCTGCTGATACTTTCGTCCTGTATCATGTTATCTTAAGATTTATTCTGTGCATGGTTGGTTCTGATACATGTTTGCAAGCTTAAGCCATTTTACGGGTACAGAGTAGAAGAGCTAAGAATCCTTTTGTACAACACAACAAAGCACATTTATCTCTTGTTTATATTGTGCCACACCTAGCTTTAGGGAAACATCCTTCTGTAGGTTCTTTATGTGTCTTCATTACTATTTTTCCTTCTTTTGAGAATATAGTATGTGACAGAACTAGAGTAATTTGTGCCAGGAGGTATTTAACTTATTGACTGTAATATATTATTTGTGTATGTTTCAATTTTGTGACTGAAATAATAGTAGATCCTGCTTATTGTTGAACACACTAGGCCCTGATGTTGAACAAGTTCAAGCAATTTTGTGGAGAGCAAGCTTTTGACTGTTGACTCAAATTAAGCTTAACACTGTTACCTATTCCCCTCTTAATAAAATAGGAATGTTGTTACTGTTTCTGCAAAATGTTTTGGACACTAGAGGTAGAAAATGCTGCATTAGAGCAAATAAGATATGTAATAATGAATGCATCAAATGCAGATCTGAACTGACAATCTTACGAACTCTGTGCAGTGGATGCTGAAGAGGTCTGAAGAAAGCTTGTTCATGATAGTAGTAACTACATGATCACAGAAGTGGCTGCAAAACATATTTCTGCAAAAGGCTGACTTTTTTCGAAATTGAAAGTGAAGTAGGGTTTTCCATCTAAGTTTATCTCAGATTAATATTGACACAAAGGGTTGTCTTCCGTTATCAGCCTTATCAATGCAATAATATTTTTGATAGAGAAAATGTTTTCATGAAATTATGAGACTTTACAAGAAGGAACAAATAGATTAGTCTACTACAATCCTTAGAAAGGTATAGTAAAATTTGATGTATGTTTATAGTAGACAGTGAGGTCTCAAGTTTTCTAAAACAAGCACAATCCAGAGGGCTGTCCATCTCCATTTTCTGTTTCTGTTCAACAAGAAGAGAAACAGGAAAAGTAAGTTTGCTTTTATGGTGTGGATCCTGCAGTTTTGGAACTCCTTTGTATGCTCATTTGTTCTCTCTGAATCATTCTTGCAAACAGGTGGGGAGCGCTTTCTTTTCTTACATGTTTTGGGCTGAATCCAAGACTCCAGGAAACTCAAGTCTCTTACGCTGATGTACTTTTAAAGTAGTACAGCATAACTCAGTTGAGCTGCACAGAAGTAAACTTGTATGTGAGTTCCACACTCTTTCAATTCTATTCCAAATAACCTCTAGTACATGTCGAGACTCAAAGATTTAAAGCCATCAGAGATCATTGTGATCATTTTTGTTGTACCAGATATCCTCTCTAGTCAACCCAGACTACACTCTCATATACTTTTTATCCTGTACTATTTTTACATGTAAGTTACCAATTTACACTTGATTTAGGGCAACTCATTTCAGCAAACATCCTCTCTTGGCTCAGATACCCCAAATGACAGAGAATTGTCTGCATCTATTGATAAGCTGTTCTAGTTGTTATATATTCAATATTCCTAAATGACAGAGGCTGATTTTTCCAAGGGAAGAGTCAAGGAGAGGAAGCATACATGCATCAGCAACTAAACAATTGCCCAGATGAACACTAAGTCAGTTTGCTGAAAGACTGATGTTAAAATTGGCTAAAATAATTTTGATTGCCTTGTTTTTCATAGAGAGTTTCAGCTCCCAGGAACTGAGTTCAGTTTTACCCTACATCAAGTGAAGATGGATCAGATCAAGACAAAATATTGCCCGTCGGTGAAAAAGGTGAGAGAAGCCATTCACTATGTCAGGAATTGTTTGGGTTGCATGTAACCCGAGGTGTTCTGACCACATTGGAGCTGTACAATGGTCACTTCAGTCTACTCTTTTAGGCTTTGTGGTGTGATTCAACTTTGCTTTAACTGCTGCATATCAAAAGGCTTAAATGATTTTGTGTTTTGTCTTACAATTTGTATAACACTTAGTAATTAGTGAGCTACTTATGTACGTTACGGCTTGAAGCTCCATCAAGCTAGACCCCCTGTTTGAACCAGCTTGTCATGGCTCATGTGAATTCATTGTATTTACACTGATTAAGCTAGCTGAGGAAATGCAAGATGTTTTCATACTGCAATCACTTTCCTCTCTAGTGGTTCCAAGCTGAACTTATAAGTATTGCTAAGAGTTCATAATGCAAATTTTGCACATTTTGTCTCATGCAACATTATAATAGCATAGATTCTTGGATAGTAGAAACAGGTTTCAGTGTATCTGACCTATAAAATATTCTGATACTCAATTAAACTTTATCCACTGAAGGGTTCTTTTGCAGATATTTACAAAATTTACTATGTTGTTCTCAAAGCCAAAAGCAAAACCTTTGCTCAGCTTGTCCTCAAGTCTACAAGAAGTAATGATCACCTCTGTGTTGTGCAACCCATGAAATTCAGTGGTCCTGGGAGATGGGTAGGCAGTTGAACTGGATGATCTGAAGGTCTCTTCCAGTTTTGATGATTCTATGATCCACCTGGATAGGCAATCTGCTTTGGCAATCTACTTTTCTACTAAAGAAGCTAGGGGAAAATTTCATGGGCTTGGAATGTGAGTCTTTTTAACTTCTAAATTGCAAAGGGGAGTGGGGGTGGTAAGTAAAAATGGATATACACAGTTGACTTTTAGCTTAGAAGTTTAAAAATCAGAGGCATTGATGGGATGGTGGCTTGTGCTTATTCCCTTGGTAAGTAAAAGGATAGGGTAGAAACACCTGAGAAACATAGTAAGAACCAGAATTGTAAATGAATAGATAAATAAATGGATCTAAGGACACTTTTCCTGTGTAAAGAGCAACAGTTACTTTGCACTGTACATTTACAACAGATAAGACTAGCCAGGACAAATCCCATTAAAATCTTAAATACACAACAAGCCTCGCCACTGTCTAAGGCAGTGTATAGCAAAGGTCAGTATTTAATAACACAGGATGGCAAGCCAAGTGCTAAGAAAGGGTGGAGGCCAAAGCTATGGTATCAATGATGATTTTAAGTGTTCACCCTCTGGGTGTATGAGTTCAATCATTGTTCCTTTTGCCATTACCTGGAAAAAAGGTGCTTTAAACTCAGAGCCATATTTCATAGTGTGAAAACAGTATTTGATGAAATAGTGGAAGTCTGAAACAATGCTTTGGCTGGCAGCCTTCTTGATGTGTGCCTATTCAAATCAGGGAAGAATTGGTGTGCTCTCTGCGCAATACTGGAGAAACAGCTCCAGTTAAAGACCTCCTCTGAATTGCTTTTTCTCTTCATTCCAATAACCACAAATAATAAAACTATTCTTGATTGAAGTGCTGTCACAGAATGTGTCCCAATAGGTGTACAGAGAAATTTCTTGTGTTCCTCTCTTGGGAATTTTGGGAGATAAAGGAGGAAAAGTGGAAGGAATGATGGTTGTTAGTAATATCTTCTAGAATGGCAATGTTGTGACTTAAACTCTGGCCACAATCACAGAAGAGATTTTGCTTACAGCACAGTTTCTTGAAGATATTGCAACACTGGTTAAGGTGAACTAAAATATCACCTTCTGGAAATGCAATTGAGAGGGGCTGAGCTGAACAACACCATGTACCAGTACAAGTTGGGGGCTGACCTGCTGGAGAGCAGTGTAGGAGAAAGGGACCTGGGGGTCCTGGTGGACAGGAGGATGACCATGAGCCAGCAATGTGCCCTTGTGGCCAAGAAGGCCGGTGGCATCCTGGGGTGCATTAGAAAGGGGGTGGTCAGTAGGTCAAGAGAGGTTCTCCTCCCCCTCTATTCTGCCTTGGTGAGGCCACATCTGGAGTATTGTGTCCAGTTCTGGGCCCCACAGTTCAAGAAGGACAGGGAACTGCTTGAGAGAGTCCAGTGCAGAGCCACAGAGATGATGAAGGGAGTGGAACATCTCCCTTATGAGGAAAGGCTGAGGGAGCTGGGTCTCTTTAGCTTGGAGAAAAGGAGACTGAGGGGTGACCTCATCCATGGTTACAAATATGTAAAGGGTGAGGGTCAGGACGATGGAGCCAAGCTTTTTTCAGTAATGACTGATGATAGGACAAGGGGCAATGGTTGCAAACTGGAGCATAGGAGGTTCCATGTGAATATCAGGAGAAACTTTTTCACTGTGAGAGTGCCAGAGCACTGGACCAGGCTGCCCAGAGAGGCTGTGGAGTCTCCTTGGCTGGAGACATTCAAACCCCGCCTGGATGCGTTCCTGTGTGATGGACTCTGGGTGACCCTGCTCTGGCAGGGGGGTTCGACTGGATGAGCTTTCGAGGTCCCTTCCAACCCTTAGGATTCTGTGATTCTGTGAACTGAAGGTGCTAAGAACAGACTTCTTCCTTCATGTGTCACTATGATAGCCTGCAAATAACATCTTTGAGCTTAAAGAGGTTTATCCTATACAATTAATAATGTACTTAGATTAATAATGTACTTAGAGATCTAAGCAGCTACCCAGCCTGCTGGCAACTGTTCCACATGTACTCAACATTAGAATATCCTTGACTGCTTTATTTAATTATAGTCATAAGTATGATGGTGATTCCTGACGCTCTTCTACTGTTACCAGGAAATATAATCATTGTAAGAACCACTGGTAGTTAAGGATTGAAGTCTGATTTGAGAATTTATCTAACAACAATGAAGCTACAGTATAAGTTCCTGGCAACTTGCATACATAGGATTGTGCAGCAGTGCTCTGAAAGTGTAAGAGTTTCAAATTTACCCAGTGGTAAACAAAGAATAACTGAAGGAAGTAATATCATGCCATTGTACTAACTTGTTAACCACAAATTGTAGCAAAATGTATGCCACTTTCCTGGCTGGCTTTTGACACCTAATTCCCTCTGCCATTCTTAATTTCCTTCTGCCAACCCAAAATAAACTTTTCAAATAGTTTTTGTGTTTTGGTCTTAATTTTTGATATTTTTTCAAGTTTATGTGTATAATTTTGATGCCAATTCTTTTTTCCAGAGTACTTGTTGCCCATCCAAGATTGGTATCATCAATAAATGCTGTTATCCAAATCATAAACACTGAATGGAACTATGTCCAGGACAGATAGCAATTTACATGTTTATACAAAGAACTACAGTGATTTGTTATATTTGCACAATATACAATAACAATTTTTCTTTATTAGTATAATAAATTATTAGTTTATAGAATTCCTGTCTTAGCCATTTCCCATTCTGTTAGCTATTAGTGCAAAATCTGTGCTGTTTAAATATATCAGTATTTTCTATTGGAGTGAAGAGCAAATTCTTATCATGACAGTATTTTAAACAAAGTATTTAGCAAATGCACAGCCACAGAGAATGCACAGCATTGCCAAAAAGTTGTTCTCTCTGGTTCCAAAACACTAAATTAAGAACTTAGAGCCAAGAACCTGTGAAAACAAAGACTAGCCTGTTCAAACCATTATCTAGAACAAGAACAATAGCAAAGAATACCATTTGTTGGTTGATTTCCACCCAGAAGTATATGTTTAATACTAAGCTGTGCTGTGCAGACAGATATCTGAAAGGAAATTTCTCATCTTTTGTAAGAAAAAAGTACAGATCTCCTACTTCATTTTATCCCAGATAAAGACCAGGCTTTCTCTTGATAGTAACCATACAGCTCATAACCATACAGATCCCACATCTGGAGTTCTTGTTCAGCCAAAATTTTACATGTCAAGCACTACAAGCTTAAACCTGACTATGCAATGACTGAAAAAAGCAAAATTGAAATTTTACTTGAGGGGTCTCCTGGTCAATTTAATGTAAATAGAAGAAAAATATGTTTTTGGAGGGTGTTGTGGACCATTAGGGAGTTTAAATACACTCAGCTAGCACATACACTAAGTGTGTCAGTTTACACATGGCTTGCAGGGGGTGTCAGACTGCATCTTTTACACAAACAGACAAATGTAACTGTGTCTGTCACAGGTCCTTGGAAACAACCCTGAACATCAGCGTGAGATTTGTTCTTCACTGACTAAAAAGTGAGTAACACACCTGGAAAGGCATGTTCTGGTTAATAGCTATGGTGCAGCTAGAGTAGGAAATAAACAGAGTCCTCGTAAATCTGTTTTCCACTGTGCATGCTGCAGGTCCTTCCATAATTGTATTCACTTGCAGATTAATGCACTTCAGTCAAGGAGTATAAGTGTATTTTGAACCAAAACATCATGGTCAGGTTAAACCCTGGATTGTGAAGTGTATTTATCTGTAGTTAAATCTATGGTTCAAGTAAAGAAATATATTGACTCTATAGTCCTTGTAATTAATTAAATCAAACATCTGTGTAATTATCCCGTGACTTCTGATTGTTTGCTTGGTTGTTTAAGAACATTATTACCTGCAATGTGTGACTTTTTGTTGACATGATCACACATTTTCATTGCTTGGAAATGTAGTACTTCAGATTTGGACAATACTCTGGTGCTGTCCCAATGAAATTCAGTCCAAATCAAGCCTTGTTCCAAGTCCCATTTCCCACTCATTTGGCAGAGATTTGGCTGATGATTCCTGACTATGTCTCCTAGCAGGGCTACAGGGAAGCAGCAAGACTCTCTACAACTAGGGAAAGGCAAAGTGTCTCTTTAGATGCTTTTCTATAGTGGCAAGGATTGAAGTAGGGATTCAAGGAGCAAAGGTCGTGTGAGAATAGAGTGATGATTCTGAAGGAGAAGGACCTGGACAGTTTGGATAAAACAGACTACTTTTATGGCACAAAGGGGAAAAATACCATTTTTCTAGTTTGTAGGGTCAGAAAATGAGGGGCGAAGGCTTTGGCCCATGTTACCTTAATTAGTTTCTTTTTCAAATACCATTTAAAGAGGAAATGGGTAGTGCCAAAGACTGGAAGGAGAGCTCTAGTCTGCCAAAGGGTGAGGCAACAAGAAAGACTGCCTGAAGGCACATCAGTCATGCAGATCTCTTGCTGGAGGAGAAGAAAATTATCCTGGTTTCAAATAAGATGAAGAGAATACACAAAATCTAAGAGAAATGCTGTTTTCATGTGAAAACACAGAAATATATTGCATAGAACTGCAATTTTTCATATGAATGATGGGATGGCAGTAGATTTTTTGGAGAACTCTTAAGATTTCCGTTTTCATCTGCTGTTTGATTGATATTTAACTAGCTGAAGCAAGAAAGGCACTGTCCTGGACTGTCTAACACTGTTTTTTTCTGCCGGCTCAGACCCTCTGGAGCCTTTGTGAAATTCTTTCCTGTGATATTTGCTGATCTCATTTAATATCCCCTTTGACAACAAGCCTTAGACCATTCTAGGTCTTAGACCATGACAACCAGCAATCTGACCATTGCATTAGCTCTGCAGCCAGCAAGGCAAAAGACAGCAACCTTTGAAAAGCTGCCATCTCAGAGACCTTTGCTGAATTTTTACGGAGAATGACTTAGAGGAAATCCTGCTGACAATATATAGTATGGTTTTTAAATATGTAAGAATGTAATACTTAAAAATAAGACAAAGATATTTATAACTTAGATGAGTCCCTTGGAAAGACTGAAAAAGTGTCTTTTAAAGGAAAAAACAAATTAAAATAAGTCAGACTAGGACATGAGGAAAAGTTCAGTTAAACTTAAAGTTAGACCTGGCAGGGTAACTGTTGACCAGATCAGATTTTTTTTATAAATGGGCATAAATCCACTGGCTTTAATTTACAAGCACTTAGAACTAGATTTGTGTTCAGCTTACTCTGTAGAGGGGAATGTTTATTATATCAATGTATAGACAATTTTTAAACCAGATATAATGCTTTAGGATGGATAGGAATTCTTTCTTTTATCCCAGATTCAGTGGATGTGAACATCTATCTATAGAAGACGTGTATTTCTAATATGTGATCTCACTGAACTGGGAATCAGATTGGTCCCTTAAATGAGGTTTCAGAACAAAGGTTGTGCTACACTTCAAATTCACAGTTAAGCCCTCTAAATATTTAAGTCAAAGCAGGATTCTATCTGGGTGTATATTTTTTGCTGTCTATCCATGAAAATTAAATTCAAGTCAATGAGAATAGTATGTGTTATTCCTATACCTGTGACAGTCCTTCAGTCCTGTCATACTGTTCTTGCACAAATTGTCCCTCAGAAAAAAAGAAAAATTGACATTAAGTTAAATAAACATTTGCATCAAATGTCATAGGAAGCCATTGTTTGGAAACACCTGGCTGGAAAATTTCTATTCTGTTACCAAAAATTAATGGAGGTAAATTCTTGGGTACAGTAAAACAACCTTCTCCTACTTACTTACATCTAGATTTGTTGATTTAAATATGAGTCGGGTCCATGATGTATTGCAAGAGAGAAGCACACAGCCACTAGAGCTAACCTTTAAAAGAGATGCAGATTCTCTGCCCTCCACTGTGGTGAATCAGTTGTACTCCTGAACATTAACACTGAAATCATAATTTATATCTTCCAAAAGCCTGAGAAAGTTTGAATCTGGATCATATTCTTTTCTCTTACTTCTGGTTGTAGACTGAGCTTTGCATGTTCCACATTTATGGCAGACAAAGATCTGTTATTTTATAATACATGGCTCAGACCACGTGTCTAGTAAAATTTAAGTGTTGGGAATTGAGGAAGGTGGCCCAGTACAGGAATAAAGAACTGAGAAAAAAGGAGAAAAAAATGGGTGACCTATATCCAGCCTTGAGTAAGTTGCTATGGAGGGTGACATGCAGTCATGAACATATAAAGAGAAGTTGAACTGCTGTCCTTCTTTATGTATATGTATCAGTCTCAGGCCAAACATCTGCTCTGCTCGACATGTAATTACAGGGCAAAATATTTCTTTCTGTCACAAGGGTCTAGCAACTAAGGAACAAAAGAACAGACAGCAAAACTGGCTGTGGATGGCACACAAGTAATAGTGTATGGGAATGTATGTTTTAACCAGTGGTCTTAGTTAAAAACAAGTGAAAAATCTAGAAAGTGTGGAAGCAGGGTATAGTGCAAGTGTTCCTTGGAACATGCACAGAGGACAAATCTTTGAGTAAATATTAGCAAAGAATGACTGCAGATGTTTATCCAGGTCAATGAAAGTGGACGTGTGTGTGAAATTGGCTGATCTGTTCAGCCACTACACAGCTATTCTCTTGGAGGCATTCCTTTCATTAGCAGGATCAAGTGCAAGACTGAAATGCCAAAAGACCAAAGCCCGTTCTGCCAGGCTTACAGCATTGCAAAAGACGATCATAAAAGGCGAAACACATGGAACTGCGTGCAAAATGAACACACCCGCAGGATAAATGTCTATCCCCTCTGAACATTTACCTCCAAGATATTACAGTTAAGGATGGGACTAGGTCAAGGAGGTAAATGAGCTGCATTTTAAACCTCTTTACCCTAAAGTTATTTGTGTTCAGTCAGCCACCCACAACGAATATCTCTTTCTTTTTTCTCTCTCTGTTATGACAGACCTGAGCTAGACAAGACATGCCACTTGTATTAACAGCTCTTAATTGAATGAGGAGGTCCACAAGGACCTCCTTCAAGTTATATTCACTGTATCATGATGCTGATGCAAGAGGCTTTCAACCAGTGCTCACACTGACAGCCACTGTTTCTTGCTGCTTCAACAGCCATGTCAACAGAGAGCAATGTTCAGGTTGGAGAATGGTCTTATTTAAATTTTTTTTTGCAATAATGTTCTTAAAAGTAGATTTGACAGCACTACACAGATCATAAGTTCCCAAGTTTGTTATGTCAACAGGAAAGATGAGATTTGGAGCAGAGAACAATCTAATCATATACACTTTTGGTGTTCTCAGTTGCAGGCTGGGAGGTTGACCCCAGGCTTCTAGGCATTTCTGCTGAGATGAGTTTGCGGAGTTCAGAGGAGCAGGGAGACAGTTGAGCTGAAGTGAGATTGCCAGGAGGTGAGAAAGAGGAAGCAAGTAGTGACTGGGTTGGAAGGTGTAAGAAGGCGGCGTACATAACAGCAATGAAAAAGGCTGGGAACTAGCTGCTTTTATACTGGGGTGGGAAGGGTGATGTGATTTAAACAAGACAACAGATAATATGCTAGGGTGTTTTTTGAGTGTAGTGGGATTCACTGATACATTTTTAAACATTTAGTTAGGATGTCAGAGTAAAAAAAGGATTCAAAAGCTTCAATGAAAATTAAATTGCTGGATTTTCATGTAGGGTTGTTTGAAGAGTTGTGAACATGTGTTTTACTAATGTGATGCTTCTGATTTGTGGTAAACAAATGAAAACCTTTCGGAGAAGCTCTGAATAAATTGCTGAAAAGCTCTTGGATCTTGCTGAGTGGCAATCTTAAACAGTAACTGAAACAAAATGGAGTTCAGTTCAGGTAAAAAGAATATTATGTAATTTTTTTGTTATTATCATTTTAAATATCTGCAGGTTAGATCCCCCTAATGCTGAGTACCACACACATGTAGAGTGAAATTTAGTCCCCCCCTAGTCCAATTCACACTCTGAACAGACATGAACACTGAGAAAGAGCAGTCATGTAACTTGTTCACGTAAGTCTGTGGTAATTTGGAAGGGACTGAAGATCTCCTAGTGTGGCTACAGCCACTAGTTTCCATAATTTCATAAATTTCCTCTCTTTATTAATATCCTAATCGACTCTTTACATGCCATAAAGGAGGAAAAGTTCTAGTGTTAGGGAGGGTTTATGATTAATTTCTAAAGTTTGGTGGATTACTAATATTGAAGTAAGCCTTATGCCAAATTATTCTTGCCCTTCACAATTACATGTCTTTAAATATTTCAAAATCACGTTTTTTCACTAGCAATCAACTACATTTCTTACTGGCTTGAGACTAGCATTCAGCTAGTTGCTTCTAGGTATAAGCCTTGCATATGAAGTGTATGTGTTCTTTTCTGAAGCTCAGTTACACAGAGCATTTCTCAGTATGCAATATTACATTGCCTGGTCTAATGGGAGGTGTCCCTGTCTGTGCCACAGGGATTGAAAGGAGATTATCTTTAGGGTTCCTTCCAACCCAAATCATTGTACGATTCTACAGTTCTGTATTCTTCAGTACATTCTTCTCCCTGACCTTTCAGATATTTATGAAAATGAGAATGAAAAAAATGTAATTTCTCTTGAGCATACCTTTTAATTTCCTGCGGACTTCTTTTGTTTTGGTTTTTTACATGAATTAATATTTACCCATAAAGCAATTTTTATCTTTAAAACTGATTCTGATGAGAAATCTCTGACTATGCTATTATTTATTATACCTAGAAAAGTAAACGAAGTAGAATTTTTTCCTTCTCTGTCATTTATTTTTTGTCTTCTGAGCTTGTCTCTGTCCCAGCAATGGTATTACTGTAAAAATCTGTTGCAATTCACCAGGGTGAGAAAGGAGCTTAGCTCTTTGAAATTCATGTAGTTAAATTTGTGCTACATCCTCTGTGATCTGATAAATTTAGCATACAAACCATTGCAGAGACATACACATTCAGGTAATCCACTTATATTGACAGAAGAAATACCATACCTCTGGATAATGACACACCAAACTGATGACAGATCACAGCTGTAAGTAGAGCTTGTGCATGAAAGCACTGGATGTACAAGACTTAGTTCCATTTTTCCAGCAGAAATAATATGTTTTTGTCTTTTGTATTAAAACTGATCAAGTCTAAAGAGGGTCACTGATCTTCCTGGGTCAGGTGTCAGAAGATACTTCTGAATGCTGCTTTGTGGTGTTTGATACAAAATTGTAACTTCAGGTGTAACTATACTACAAGTTCCAGTCAGATCTTGAGTGGGCTGAATGGCCTCCTGACCTAACAGTGCCTCTCTCCACTGTTAAGAGAAAAGGACCAAGCAACTAAGTGCTGGATTTAAGAGACTCAGTTAAGTGCATTTCACTTTCTGACTTTTTCACCTCCTCTGTGTAAATTCTGATTCCATTTTGGATAGGATGCTCAGGGCTAGGTGTGGGAACTTTTGTCAAATCAATGTAAACCAGAATGCATGTGAAATCCCTTCTGTAAACTGCTTTTTGGAAAATAACTTATTCAGTTTCATAGACGCTAGAGGTTTTGATGTGACATCCATAGTAGAAATTTCCTATTTTTTGGAATTACTATTATTGTATTTTTGCTATATGGAGAAGTTTTTAAATGTAGCAGTATTGTTTTTATAATGGCAATGGTCTGAAGATATTTGTAAGGTAATTTTGGGGGGAAAGGTGGAGAAAAAAGAGACATAAGGATGAAAATTCTTTGGTTGGACAGCTCTCTCTTAAGTTTGGAGCAGTTTGGATACTTCGAAGTTCCTAAATTGCTTTCATGCCTGCATTCACTATGACTTTTCATCCTGGATCTCCAGCCCCCCAAAACAAGATTTTGTGTCTGAGATGGGCCACCATAATCATAGTTCAACAGAAGGAAATAAAGGGAAACAGTTCTGTTATTTTTAGAAGAGAAACTGCCCTCCCACATGTTCACAAAATACTCCTTCCTCTCTTTATCTTGCATGCCTGCTTGATGAGGAACCACAGGTTTCAGTGTACCTGGCTCTTCAGAGTGTATTTTGTAGGTGTGATGCCAATGTGCAACTATGTAGTCGCATGTCACACCTTAAAACATGGGCTTTCTCTCTTGTTGAGCATCTCCAAGTTCTTAGGTTCCCAGCGATAAAGTACTGCTGCTAGAAGAACTGGTCAGGAATATTTTGTCAGGATAATTTTGCTAAAAAGATCTTTCTAGCAACAAGTCCACTCCAAAAACCAAACAATTCTCCCCTTCTTCCTCCCCCTTTAACCAAAAGAAGCAGTTCTCCATCTGCTTGATCGGGAGGCTCACTTTTTGACTGCAAAGAACCTTAATGCCAAACCCAACAAGAAAAGACATTACAGGTTGATTCCCTTGCCCATATATTTTCAAATTATTTTTTCATACAGATTTGGGGGGAACATTTCCTTCAAATACATTATAATTTTTTCATTTCTTTTTAAACATCAGGACAATATGTCTGATTTTAATACATCTCTAATTATGTTCCACAGCTTATAGAATCATAGAATTACAGAATGGTTTGAGTTGGAAGTGACCTTAAAGATCATCTAGTTCCAACCTCTCTGCCATGGACAGGGACAACTCCCACTAGACCAGGTTGTTTAAAGCCCCATCTAACCTGGCCTTGAACACTGCCAGGGAGGAGGCAGCCACAACTTCTACGGACAACCTGTTCCAGTGTCTCACCATCCTCACAGTAAAGAATTTCTTCCTAACCTCTAATATAAATCTACCCTCTTCCAGTTTAAGGCCATTCCCCCTTTTCCTATCACTACATGCCCTCACAAAAAGACCCTTTCCATCTTTCCTGTATCCCCCTTCAGGTACTGGAAGGCTGCTATAAAGTGTCCTCAGAGCCTTCTCTTCTCAAGGTTGAACAAGCCCAACTCTCTTAGCCTGTCTTCATAGGAGAGGTGTTCCAGCCCTCTGATGGTCTTTGTGACCCTCCTCTGGACTCACTCCAACAGCTCCATGTCCTTCTTATGTTGGGGACTCCAGAACCGGACACAGTACTCCAGGGGGGGTCTAATAAGACTGGAGTAGAGGAAGACAATCACCTCCCTCGGCCTGCTGGTCACGTTTCTTTTGATGCAGCCCAGGACATGGTTGGCTTTCTGGGCTGCAAGCACACACTGCCAGCTCACGTTGTACTTTTCATCAACCAACACCCTGCAGTCCTTCTCTTAGGGGCTGTTCTCAATCCATTCTCCGACCAGACTGTATTTGTGCATGGGATTGCACCAACCCAGGTACAAGACCTTGCACTTGGCCTCATCAAACTTCATGTTGTTTGCATGGGCCCACATCTCAAGCCTGTCAAGGTCCCTCCAGATGACAACCCCTTCCCTCCAGAGTGTCGATGGCACCACACAGCTTGTTGTCATCAGCAGACTCGCTGAGGGTGCAGTCTATCCCACCATCCATGTCACCAATAAAGATGTTAAAGATCACCCGTCCCAGTACTGATTGCTGAGGAGTACCACTCATCACTGGTCTCCACTTGGACATTGAGCCATTGACTGCAACTCTTTCAGTGCCACCACCCAGCCAATTACTTATCCACCAAGTGGTTCATCTGTCAAATTCATGTCTTTCCAATATAGAGATCAGGATATTATGTGGGACAGTGCCGGATACTTTGCATGCATCCAGGTAGACGACATCAGTTGCTCTTCCCTTATTCACTGACACTGTTACCCCATCATAAAAGGCCACCAAATTTGCCCTTGGTGAAGCCATGTTGGTTGCCACCAACCACCTCCTCATTTTCCATGTGCCTTAGCAAAGCCTTCAGGAGGATCTGCTCCATGNTTTTCCATGTGCCTTAGCAAAGCCTTCAGGAGGATCTGCTCCATGATCTTACCAGGCACACAGGTGAGACTGACTCACCTGTAGTTCCCTGGATCCTCCTTTTTTTTCCCTATGTAAAAATGAGGGTTATGTGTCCCCTTTTCCAGTCAGTGGGAACTGCACCAGACTGCCATGACTTTTCAAATATGATGGATAGTGGCTTAGGAGCTTCACCCACCAATTCCCTCAGGATGCAGAGATGGATCTTGTCAGGTCCCATGGACTTGTGAATCTTGAGGTTCTTTAGATGGTCTCAAATCTGCTCTTCTCCTACAGTGGGCGGATTTTCCTTCTCCCAGTCCCTGCTTTTCCCTTCTGCAACTTGGGCAGTGTGGCTAGAGCCTTTGCTTGAGTCATTGAGTACCTCAGCCACCTCCATTCCCCACATGACCAGCTTGCTAAACTTAAGCTATAATTATATCTTTCATGATGACAGCGAATCGACTTTTCTACTTATTTTGGTGGATATGAAGGCTTGTGTCCTCCTCATGCCATTGTCTCAGGACTGCTAAAGGAAGTCTGTGAAGGAAAGTCTTCTCTTATCACTTGGTGTTTCTAACTTGCTAATATGATTTCAAAGAAAAGTTGTTTATGGGAGTTCCTGGTTCAGATCCTCTTCCTTGCTAAAGTTGATACAAGGCACGTGCAACAGTAACAGGATGAGCAAGTCAAGCTTGCTGAGTTCAGACCCAGATATGCTAAGAATTTACTGATTTAGCAGCTCTCAGATGCCAGTTAATAATCAGAGAAATAGCAACCCATTCAAAGTTACTGAGTCAGATAATCTGACTTCTTCCTGTACTGGAGCCAAAAAACGTGTCTGGGTGATGTTCCAACTCAACAAATCTCTGTGTCAATGATTGTGTTTATCTGATGTCCCTGGCTAGACGAACTGATAAAAAAACCCTCCTGATAACCCCCAAGCCCTCCTGATAAAACCTCCACTTCAACCCTCCTGTTCCCCCTGCTTTACTTCCCATTGTTGCTTACATGGTTTTATTACCCACACTGTCTCCTGCAGCTTAGTCCAATCAAGAGAGTAAGATCTTGGGAAAGTAAATAATAGGACTCTTACTTATTCTTATTTACTCCAAAGTAGCAAAGACTTCACCTCTGTGATGCCTTTAGGGGCTCTCTTCAAGCAGTCAGTAAGAATCTTTATGTTGATACCCTTGGGCATACTCACCAACAGAAACCCCCGGTCATTCAGGGTTAACAGGGAGGTAGAAATCTTTTGGGAGACTGCAGGATTCAATTCTGCATGGCTGGTGTCAGCACTAAGAACCCATAGGGTCAGTCAATCAGGTTGTCTGGGCCCATGGCCAGTAGCAAGCCATATTCCTTCAAAGTAACACCACCTATACATCAGTTCCCTGAGGAAAAAAAAAGTATCCCCAGAGAGAGGTTGGCCACTTGCATCCTGTTGGCACAGTCCACATTCACAGTTGTTCCTAGTTGGCTTCATTCCCTTGAAGAGACAAGGAGCAGCTGTGAAGGAAGTAAGTGATGCCCATACTGCCTAATGTTTCCTCCTGTACAAATGGTGAGCTAGCCAGCCTGGTTAAAGGCACGCACAGTAGTGCTGGAATCAAATCTCATATGCATGACCACATGACACCAAATGAGGGCTGCCACAATTGCTGGGTAGGCTGGACATGTCCCATAGCTGGGATCTGACCTCCACAGCTACCAATATTTCAAGGTCTTGTGGATAAAAACTCAACATATCCGTCTCAGGAGGGAAGTTCCCAAATGGAGACATCCCTCAAATGCCGGTTTCACCCTGGGTGGAGTTGGTCTGTTTCCAAAAAGAGCCTGGGAGTAAGCTGGCATACATGCAATGTGAGTGAGCAGTTGAAACCAGGACTTAGGAATGAGTATGAGTGCGTAGAAACTCAAATTTCTTGTAAAGGAACTAACATCTGACTTCCCAGTCTCGCGGCACCAGGGATAATTAGACTCATCAATATATATTTTCAACATTTTATTTTTTTTTCTGTTCTGAGTTGAATTTTTTGGCAGACTGCCCACCTGTCTACTTTTGTTGGCTTGCAAAGCCCTATTAGTCTTTAGACTGAATATTAGTTAAGGACTTTTCAAATGCATGGGTGGATTTTGTCCGGGTGACAAACACTCTGAACCATTAAACACAGTCTTGTTTATTGCAGCCTCTCTCTACCTGGAAATCTCCATTTCTTTTTGGTCAAAGTATGAGCAAATATTTGAAACAATATTAAAATGCAATCCTATAGATTCTTAGAACATCTTGTTGCTCTGGATCTCTGTTATTAAAGAAAAAATATGCTGCTTTACTCAAAAAAGTTTGTGTAGTTTTTATTATGAAGTGCATGAGATGTGAAGTAGCAAACAGGGAGATATTTTGTAAGATCCAGTTTGCCTTACAGTGCATATACTTGTACCTTTTTCTAGTGGCTGTAGATGTGGTAAAAAATACCAACTCACTAACACAGCAGTTTTCAAATAAGCAGTTCTCATTCCCAGTCATTTACAGAGACTTTATATATTTCTTCAGTTTCTTAGCTTGAGTCCTTTTATTTAACTTACATTCAAGCTGATCTGAAAATAAGAGGAAATTATTTTTCTCTAATGATAATGTTCATTTTACTACTTCATGTTATTTTCATGCTTGAGGTGCTTGTGATGTTCATACCTGACAGTGCATTTCAGGCTTTATTTTAGTGATGGGAAAAGCTCATAGTCAGATCCAACACCCAATTGACCCAAGATGATATATGTGTACATAGGATTAAAGACCTCACTGAAATGTAGATAGATTTCTGAAAGCTGCCTTTTGGTGGAAAATTGCTTGGATTGATCTTTAAGAAACCATTACATTTCACATAGAGATGGGAATACTGTCTTTGTTTTATGTGACTGTTTCTTCTGATGATACTGTAGATTGTTATGATTCCAAGAGCAAGTACATTGCCTTGTATTCATCAGAAGTTGTTGTCACAGAGTGTTTATATGGAGTTCATGAGATCTTTTTCCATAAAAAGGAGAATAAACACAGATAAGGGAAAAATAATAAACTCGTGAAAAATACAGTTACAGATCCATAAAATGTGACTTCTTCCCCTTTAAAATACACTTGCAAGAGTCAGTTTAAAAGAAAACCTTGCACTTTATTCACCCACACAGAGAATTTAAAGCATTAGTGGCCTTAGTGGCCAGCTGAAAGCTCCCTCTCATATCATGAAGTCAGATATGATTTGGAAAATGTTTGTAACGATAGAAAAGGCAGACCTACAAGTAAGGTAGAATTCAGAAAGACAGTAATTGCTCAGTTGTATGGACAATGAACATGTCTTCAGTTCTGTTAGGTAAGATATATGCACCATATTTCAGAACAACTGCTAATTATTAATTGACAGAAATTAGATAGAAACTTAGTGTTGTTGAGCTACTTTTTACTTGGTTGATGTGAGATTTTTTGCACCAGGATGTTGAATTTGTTAGACTACTGTAACATCTCCTAGCTACCTAACACAATAATTTTTTATATACACCAAAGAATGAAAAAGATACTTCAGTTTTGCTTATTTTCTGTAATATTAAAATGGAAACAACAGGCTCAGAGAATGAACACTGTATATTCTTAAATTCTCGGTGTAAGAGAAGGGAAAAGGTATTGTTTGCTTGTCAGCTTGCTTTCCATGAATGATTGCTTATCATTTCATTTTGTAATCTTTGTTGATGTAGATAAAATTAATTTATGTTTTCATGGGATAATTATAATAAACCATGCAGTTCTTTCAGGGGTTACTGAAGGGGTTTCCCGGACTGTGCAGGGAGTGGGGCTTGTAGTTGTGATGAGAATCCAAGCTCAGCAGGTGTGAGCCATTGACATACCTGCCCTAATCAAAGTGCATTTCAAAGCCCATGAAAATTCACTGTCCTTGTACACCTAATACGTTTCAGTGAGATGGAATACCAAGAGCAGGATTCCTCCTCTTGTTGCACTCTCTCCCCCAGCAAATATAGTGACATAAAAGTATAAATATTAAGCAACAATAATTTATACTTGATATGCATCTTAACAAGCACGTTGGAGGGACACCACAAGTTACTATTCTGAAAAAAAATGTAGTGTCTAGTTTATTCTTCAAGAATGCTTCCTTTTAATCTTTGATGAATGAACTAAAAAAAAATATTGCTTGATGTGTCTGTTTAATTACTCTGTACCTGTGACTACCAATAACTTAGACTTGGAAATTTAGGCTCTTATTTTCTATGCAGCTTGAAAACAAAAGCTGGAATTTTCTGTGAGCTGTGTTGACAATGAGTCAGATGAGATTGGGCTTGGATGAAAGACGCACCAATTCTATAGTCATAGATAATGCATCACATATTTTTCCTTTACATTTTTGTACATTCCTGTGCCTTGATACTACTTGAAACTACTTGATACATTAGAAAGGAGTCTTTACTTACAAATGAGAACAAATGCTTCCTGCCTCAACACTTTATCTTTTTACATCTGGGAGCACTGTGGACTGGCAAACACAAACTGATTTTGGACACCTTTCATTAGACCCCAGAAGCCTTATTTAGTTGCCTGAATATAGTGCCATTGAAAAAGCCCTGTGACCCTTTAAATGGCCCAGGATACCTGAGAGACATGAACAAGGAATCTGTGCTCTTCTACCTCTGCAATCACAGGTGATGCCAAATACTTGAGAGGTAGCTGTATCCCACCCCTTCCACTGCTAAGAGAGAACAGCAGGATGCTAAGTTTGATGCTGTAAAAATTCCCCTGGAGGAGCTTGATCCTCTCCATTCACTTTAGAGGGAATGTGGTTTTCCACCTCAGGTGTCTGAGTCGCAACCCTGAAGTTGAATTTTGTGACTATTCACTGCTGCTGCAGAGTTGGCCAGATGGGAGAAGGCAGTAAACCTAGAACCTCAGTCATGGCTACTGCTGTACAACTGAGCCAGCCATATCTTTGCCGCAGCCTTCAGCAATGACTCACTTTTTCCCTTCGATAGTGGGAGAAGAATTCAAGCCTGTGAATGAGGAGGTGAAAGGGAGATAGAATGGGTTGTTTGCTCATCTTGCTTTAGTATCACCTGTATTATTTATCACTGCAAGGGTTATTAACACAGGCTGTGTGACTCCCAGTCAGGCAATGAGCTCAAAATCTGACTGAAATTCTCCAAAAACATACCCTACTGGCATAAAGATGCTATCATAAAAACCTGTGGGTTGAGTACCTCTCTCGGTGTAATCTTCTACAAACAGCTTGAGGAACATACCCAAGAAGCTGAGCTGCATACACTTCATTGGAAACCTGGAGATCAGGTCATTCTATATGAGCATATGAAGAGCTGCCATTCTGGAAGGCTGTTAACAATGTTGTGTTTTGATGGCAGTTGTCCTAATAGGAAGCCACTGAACTACAGCATAGATTGAACTGTACCACTTGGAAGTTACAAATGATAAACCGCAGTCAATGGAGCTAAGGCTTGGAGTTGACTAAATGTTGGTAGAAATAAGAGTTTACATTTCAATATTAATTCTCTAAGCCTTTCAGTACCCGTACTTCATTATCATAATAAACTTGTGTTACCTGAGATTATCCAATTCTTATTTGGACAATATTCTCTTTATTTATTATCTCATATACACCAACTGAGTTAATCTTCTTTAAAACGTATTACTACACTGAACTCCTGTGTATATGTGTATGTCATGAAACAGGGAATTGATTTGCAACTTTGCTGAAGTGCCTCTGTAAGGACGGTGGAGCTTTTAAATCTAAGAAGCAACATTCAAATTAAACTTTTGGCTTCTTAGATGAATGAACTCTTTTTTTTATTGCACACAATCTTTTCACCAATAATGTCAACTCTGACTTAAGAAGTGTTCTACTACCTGATCTGTTGAGGGCAGTATGTATGGAATTGGTCTTATGGCACTAAGGTGATAGTTGGGATTTGTTTCTGTCAGGGTAGAAATCTGTTCAGTATAACCTTAAGCTGTTGAAAGTCAGTGTCAGGGAGAAGCTCTTTGCTTAGGGTTTCTGATTCTCCTAAGACCATTCTGATTTTCTGATAATACAGTCAGGGAACTGAGGCACCAAGTTAACTGTGAATACTTCCTTTGCAGCCTGTTGGCTTTAGTAATATGTGGGATGGTCTTTTGCAGTTTTTCACTGTACTTGAAACTGAAGCTTCAGGTCATTTTGTAGGGCATGTTGGGAGGATTTTTTCTTGTAAATTTGTAGTGAACATAATTGGTTTAATCTTTAAGGCTTAATACTTTCCTGTGTCAGCTGATACCTTCCTTTCTTCTGGTCATTCTTGTTGCATTGCTGCTTGGAAGAATTTCCCTGCTGTTGTTGCTCCTTTTTAACAGAGCAAAGGTATTTATCCATTGGACATAATGTTTAACACTATTTCTGGCATAAGACAAAACATTGCACTTGACATGGCTGACCAGAGCATTACAACAAGTAACTAGGTGGGAAGAAAGTTGGGAGAAGTCACAGTCTCGATGTGTACCTGATATACCAATACCTGATTGTCTTTGTAATGGAACAGTAAAGGTTAGTCGTTGTGTACTACATGGATCAGGGATGCTGTACAGTGAAATCCAGCACACTGGAACAAGAAATTGGGCCCTTCTGGCCTTGCGTATTTGTCAGGTTGAACTTAATTCCTGAAAGACAGGTGTCTTACTACAACTACCAATGAATTAGACACCGGTAAGTTGGACTTGGTTCTACTTATGGGTCCCTTTCAATTTGAGATATTCTATGATAAGAAAAATCCCCTTTCTTTTTGCCTTTTATATTTGCATAACTCTGTGTTTAAAAGCATTATTGATGGCTTAAAAGTGAAGCAAAACATTTATAATATGTACACAAGATGTTTTAATCAGCCAAAAGATTTTTGGTTTGGTTTAAAAAATAATTTCAGAAAGTAAATTACTTGCAAGCTGATCTTGTGACTGGATCTTGTAACACAGTGCATTGTTTTTTCTCTGACTTAAGGCATTAGCAGCTAGATGATGGAAGTACCTTTCTGAGTGAGCTTTGTTAGGATACTCCTAGGTGTTAGCTGAATGCTTTGATTTTGTTGATGAAGTCGTTCTCTCTTAATTTATAGACATACACACACACACACACAAATATATTTGTAGAAAATCAAAGCCAAAAGTAATACAAAAACTCAGATATAAAACAAGGAGTCATCACAGCCAGATCTCCAAGATAAGAAGTCCAGTGCTGACTGGCAGCAATTCTGAAGATAAAATCTTGGAAAAACTGTGGAATACTTAATTCATAATGTTAATTTTTCTTTACCTAATATGAGTGAGTTGGTTGCCAGTTTAACCACACAAAACTCAGTGTTCAGAGAAAGCATTCAGCTTAGCTAAAGCAAAATCTCCACTGTGTGGCAATTGAAAAGCAGAGGAACTACAGATGTTTATGAGAAATCAGGCCTTGGGTTCAAAATGTCACACATCATTGTCAATGAAACAATATCGAATCATGATTAGCAAAATTACTCTGAACAGTAGACATAGCTTAAAATGAGGTTAAAACAACTTTTTTTGAAGGTCGAAGAGGGCCACAACACTCACCAGTTGTCTTTAAGTAAACATCACCCAGAATACCTACAATATCTTCAGCCTCTATAATGCATAACATTACCTTTGTGCTAGATGTCCTATTGACTCTGTATGACTCACATTTTATGACCTCACCAATGAGATAACACCTTCATTTGATAAAAGGCTATATCAATTAAGAAAAGCCCTGCTGTCTGATAACCTGATTAAGAGCTGAGTACTCAGGGTGGTGTTGTGAGACCTTTCATTTCTAATCACTTCTGGCTTCTTGTTGAGCAGCTTTATGGAATTATCCAGCCTTTGGCAAACTTTCGTATGATGCTTATTGCACCTAACGATAAATTATTCTTTATTTGTTCAACTTGCTGCAAGGTGGGGCCCATCTGCTTGTAGGAATCAGTTTTCTAAAGGCTTGTGATCAGAAGGTTCATTTTTGAGTGTCCTTTTGTATTTTTTGCCTCTTTACGGGTGAAAAAAGGGAAAGAAAAAAATTATGCAGAAACTTGAGTTTTAAGATCACAGATGTATGTGCTGGTTTATAAGTTCTCTGATCAGAAATGTCAGCAATTTATATTAAATTTTTGAAAAATTTCCAAACTCAGAACTGGAAGCAAGGTTTTAATTGTTTATTTAATCCAGTAATTGTAGATCATAAAATATATTCATTGTTCCTACAACGTGGCTAAACTACTTTCTCTGTGAAACTGTTGTCACATCGCTATCACAATGGAAAATTTGATGCGTGAGACATACTATTAGGCCTTATGCTCCCTTTTCCAAGGGTGGAAACATCTACGGGGAAAATGCCATGTAGTTTGGTTCTCTGTTTGTTGCTCCCCCCTGGATGTCTAATCTTAGGATCAGTGTTGAACTTTTACTAACATGGCCCTTAACAAAGCACCTGTGTAGGAAGGAGATGTGGCCCTTTTTTCTGTTTCAGTTTAAACAAGAAAAACTTCTGATAGCACTGGTGTAGATAGCAGTGAGGTTTTGCTCCTTGGTAACCAGCAGTGTTTTGTGGTGGCAAGCAGGAGCTCCAGGCAGTTCTGGAACCGACTGGTGGAACACTGCGACTCAGTCATTAGTGGAACACTGGGGCTTGGGATAAGCCTGTTTCCACCCTGCTTAACAACATAGAGGCAAACCAGAAAGTACTGTCCTACTTTTTATTTTAAGTATCAAACCCATCTATTTAAAACCTTCCTCTTACTGAGCTGGCTCTTGCTGTTAGAATGACCACAATTTTACTTCATGAGCTGAGAGTGTTTACTCTGACAGCAACCTTTCACAACTATCTTAGAAGCTACTGAACACCTTCTCCCAGGACCTCCCTATTTCAATGAAAACTGTGTGTCCATTCTTTGATTAAGTGTGGATTAGGTCACATCCTTCAAATCAGAGCCTCCTTTTTTACCTTTGGTCCCTTTCATATTTTCAGGTCTCCTAAATCATACATATTTATTTAAATGTCACAAGCTCAAGCAATGCTTAGGTCTGAAGACACTAGAATCGTTGTTTCTTGCACCAAAGATCCCTTAGCTGACTCAGCTGATCAGAAAAGTTGTTAAGAGATAAGTAGCAATTATAACAATATACAGTATATTATAGACAATAATATATACAACTAATCAATAATCTTTAAATATTCTCTGTTCATACAACAATCATGCCTCAGTAAAATGTTTTGACAGTACATAATTTTACAAGTCTTCAGAATAATTTATATGAGAGCCTGAAGGCAGAAAAGCTGGTAGTGCTGATAGTGCCAGCAGGCCTTGAAGGAAGAGAGTGCCTAGAAAACTGCTTGCAGTGTTGGGAGAGCATGGTGCCAGATACAAACTACAGTCTAGGTAGAACTGGTGAGGGTGGGATCAAAACAACCACTTGCCATTGCTGGCAGAAGTGCAGACCAACAAAATATCTGTGGGATCTCCAGAAGTGAAACAGAGACCTACATCAAGAATAGGGACATTTTCTACTGAAAATATAAGAACCTAAAAAGTGTCAATAACTAGGTGAATATCAGAACACGCTTACAGAATACCTTGAGAAGAGGGCATGAGTAAGATACACGATTC
Source organism: Aegotheles bennettii (assembly GCA_013398125.1). NCBI lineage: Eukaryota > Metazoa > Chordata > Aves > Caprimulgiformes > Aegothelidae > Aegotheles > Aegotheles bennettii. The sequence goes on from VZRW01013361.1 coordinate 58,905, forward strand.
CTTTGGGATATCTCAGCCATACCTCACAATAAGCAGTTTAGAAACTTCCTGGAAAATGAAAAACAGCAAGAAAAGAAATCATCACATATTTATACATAAGACATCTCATGAGCCTTCAGTTTTCCAGGCTAACCAATCCCAAGCTCTCTCGGCCTCTCCTCACATGGCAAATGCTTCAGTCCCTTAATCATCTCTGTTTGCTGGACTAACTCCAATAGCCCAGAGCTGCACACAGTGCTCTGGCTGTGCCTCACCAGTGCTGAGTGGAGGGCAATGATCCCTGCCACTCTCAACCAGCTGGCAACACTCTACCTGATGCAGCCCAGGAGGTTGATAAGATGTAAATTGTACTGGCAGTACGTGGATAGGTGGGGCAATGTACAGTAAAAGCATTCTGCAACAGTGGGCAAGAGCAGCTGTAAGCTAATGAGATAACTCACATTGCCCCTTCCAGTTGAGAGTATCACCCACTACTGGGCAGCAACACAACAGAAACTGGATTCAGACTCAGGCGATCAATATAAGACCGCAGGGACAAGTAACATAATGATGGGCCCTGCCCAGAATTGAACCAGGATGCAAGGACATATGGCAAGGAGACATTCTGATGAAGTTAGGACCAGGCACCCTTGAGATTATACTAATCATATCACATCATACCATAAATATATACACATAAATGTACAAACAAGGGCACGGAGGAATGTACCGGCAAATCTGTAAAGAAGAGGAAGACTTCTTCAGTTAGCATGGTCACACTGGTAAATTTATAGTCTGGTAGCAGTGAGAAATCCTTCAGGTATACCATGGGTCTGCATGGGTACTAAACTGCTTATAGTGCATTGAAAAGCAGTTGTTAACCTTTATTGGTAGAAGATATACTATCTGATTTATCCTGGGCAAAATGTCCAGATAGGGTGGTGGCACACTAAGTTATGAGCCGTTCATGACATGCCTTTCACTTGTTATCAGCTGTGGGTGATAAACCAATCCTAGAGATCTTCCAGTGTAAACTGAACTAGGAATATTGCAGACATAAGGAGTTTCTATTTATCAGGGAAGAGTCAGGATAGGACCTTATAATAAAAAAAATGAGGCCGTTGTATACTTATAACGAAAATAACAAATGGAAATCGTAGAGAACTGAGACCATATCTATTGACTCGGCAATTACACAGAAGGTAAATGCTTAATCAAAACTAGAGGGTCGGAGTCCAGAAGTTATGGAGATACTTGCAAATTGTACACAAACCGTTCTTGTCTTTCAGTTTTGTTTCTCCTGCAAATTCTTTTCCTTTTTTATTTTTTTTTTTCCTCTCTGGAGTAGTAGGTCAGCTATGCAAATATTTGACCCTGTGAACAGCCAAAAATTGATTGTGTTTTCTGGTCTTGCTGAACACATGCCAATCTGTGTCTGGAGAAACAGTATTTTCCAGAAGCAGTGGTTAGTACACGCAGATAGGTGTGCTTTATTAAGGGCACTTGCCAAAGCATGTGAATGTGTTCAGAAAAGACAAATAGTCCTGAAATCACTCCAACCTTTGCCATCAGGAGTTAGTTCAAAAAAACCCTTGTTTTTAAATAATGATGTCTTATTTCTGCAATATGTGTTATACAATAATGAAGTGTGTAAACCTCTGTCTGTTCCCCAGAACATTTTCTGGACCTTTGGCCAATTTCAATCAAATTTGGCAGATGTCTAGATGTCTCAAGCTTCTGTAAGGCTAGAGAAATTAGTTAGCTAAGTAAAATAAAAGAAATTTATTAGGTTATCTCTGTTAAAGGCTTTCCACTTCAGAAGAAACTTCAGTATTAATTTATCCCTTATTGCCCATGGAATGAACATGAGAGCTTAACATCAAAATGTTTAGATGTTAGAAACAAGGTTTCATTGCCCCACACCTTAAAAAACCTCTGACCTGCATGGTGGATTTTGTGATGTCTACTAAGATGTATATACCGATTGAAAGCTGGCACATTCATAACATTCTTAGCTTGGATGAATAATATTAGTGTAGTTCAACTAAAATTCCACTTAGTGCAACTCAAGTAAAGTTTCAGTGGACCAAGAAGACAGATCGCTCTAGGAAACCAGACTTTATTAGATCTGATGCTTGTTCAGAAGATTTTTTGCCCTGAAACGGAATGAATCCACTGTGGTCATCCCTCAATGTGGAGTACTGAGGTGAATGAGTAAGTTCCCCTATTAGCTGTTAAAAAAGACATACTTTTTTATGCAATCACGTACTTTCCAGTCATTGTGAGTCATGAAAGTACTTCCAACTCTCCTGCCCTTTCTTCCCTGTTCTTTCTTCTCTTTGAGGCTGAGAGCTTCCTGGTTGTCTGAACTAGCTCTTGTGCTGTGTTCTGACATCTGTGCACACCAGGACAATGTTCTTGCTTGTCTGTGATATGAAGAGCTTTGTTCATCATCCTACTTTCAGGTCTTTGTTCCTGGTATTTTTATTGAACTACTATTCCTCCTTTATAAATTCGGTCCAAACTTCAAATTTTTCTCTTATTTGGCAAACTCTTTGTTGTTAATTGTTAACTCTTAATTTCGAAATTGTTTCTTCAGTATTCAGTCAGTTCTTTTGCAGTTTTCTCTTTGGATTACAAGGTTAAAACCAGTATGCTTAGAAGGTTATTCTGAGACATACAAAACTTGAGGAATACCACAAAAACAGCAATACCATTTCAGAGCCAGCTTCCTCCAGCTACCTTCGTGAACAGGGATAAAACCCACCCACATCAGAACTTGCCATCATCAGAAATAAGGCTCTTTTGTCATTGTCTTACTATCCACTGCCGCTCATCTGTTGTAGCTATGGAGAGAAATGCTCCTGAAATTTCTTTATTCATTTTTGTAGAGAGTCTTACCACTCCTTTTCCCCAATGGGGTCACTTTTTTTTTGTAATTATTTTTCACTATGCATCTTATTCAGGAAACAGTTCAGACCCAAATGCAGACAAATTCAGAATGTCTCTTGACATCTGAATAGAGGCATCTGCCATGCTCCTTCTCAGCATTTTTATTTCTTAAGCCCTGAGTTGAAAGGTGTATTTCTCAGAAATAGCATTGCAGATTCTCTGCACAGCAGGTAAGCAACCATTTACACAAAAACACAGGGATGGGTTTCAAAGTGAAAATCTGAGGACCAAAATCCAGTGTATTGTCATGAGAGTGCCAGCTGAGGGAAGAAGAATAATGATGGACCTAATTCAGACATGAGGATGTTGCTTGGGACCTTCTTGTGGGAGAGAGCAAACATTGCTTTCTCTTACAGATGTCTGTTGAGACAGGCAGCTCTCAGCACCTTCTCTTCCTCCCAAGATAAGTACATTGCAAACCTGGTCTGAAGTTTCTTCTCATGGACTTGGGACCTTTGGAGGTAAGCTTGGTCTTTATTTGGGCAAGTTTTGATACTTGTGGGAACAGCATACAGCTTCTACAGTCTCTGGTGATCTCCCAGGCAGATTTTTCCAGGTGAATCCATGAACGTATTTACCATGAGAGTTACCCAACCAAAAACCTGCACATGACAGTGTTGTACACAAAGGTCGTCTCTCAGCCCTCCTTGTCTCCCTGCAAACTGGGTTTTCCCTTCCTTGCTGAAGTTAGCCATAGACATCTTCTGGACAGTATTTTGGTTTTGTCATATGCTCAAAGCCCAAAGTTCCATAGGTGACTTCCTGTCAGTCTTCAGCCTCGTAAAGAAATAGCCCCTTTAAACATGCTACTACCTGAAAGTTAAGTCATATTGACCAGCATTTTCAGGAAACAGGGACTGCTCTGTCTGTGCAAAGGAAATGACTTTACACTCTGGAACTTAAGTTTGAATGCCTGTAGCGAAGAGGTACTATTTCCTCAGTCAAATGCTTGATGCAGAGTGGGCAGAATGCAGACATTTCTGTTGGTGTATCAAGCAGAAATGGCAGCAAACAGACACATCTTTTCAAATGCACGTATAGCTCCTGGAGATATTGGGAAGCTGGCTGGGGAATTTAGCTCTATATGTGACAGTATTTTCATCTGTGTTGTTCCTGGTATGACATCCTCATTTTCCCCTTCCTTCTTGTCTCCTTAATCCATGTGCAAAGGTGAAAGAAAATGTCTTTGTGAATGATTTAACGAAGTGTTACGGGAGGGTCAGTCCTTCTGGTGGACTTGTCAAGTAATGTGACATAATGTATTATACCACATGAATTACTGGTCTTTGTCATGCTCCTTGGGGGAAAGGCAAGGAGAGGGTGTTGAGTTGTGTTACCAGCAGTGTAAATTTTCCTGCAGGCTGCGTGTGACACGGGAATTCAGATTTTCTTCCTGGTTCTGCAAAGTTACGCGTTTGTAAGGCCCAACTCAGTGAGCCCTTCAGCAGCTGAAAAGGAAGTCTCTAGCAGTGTTTCAGTCACAACAAAAAGGTTTTCTGAAAAATGCAACACAGGAAATAATAAATTTTATTTGTTTTCATTTGCCTGGGGGACTATTTTAACTCCACAACTTCAGCATGTGTAATGTTCAGCTCTAGTTTCCTGCAGTTCACTTCTCAGTTTCCAGTTAACTTATTAAAGGCATGTTCCAGGAGACATTTCCAGATATGGTGTCCTGATTTTATCTTTATAGCAGAGTTCCTTTGTCTTTATCACAGTAGCAGAGAGTATGGTCTGAAAATCTGTCGTGTTAGAGGGTGTGAAGGGGTAAACAGGGAACAAACAAGGGTTTTTGGTCTTTCTGATTTCAGAGAATACAGGTGAGGAGCAAAGCATGTTGGGAACCAGTTAGCTGAAGACAGATAGGACAAATTCAGAGACAGTTTAAAAAATTAAGAAAGCTGTTTCAAAACCAATTTAAATTGAAAGAAGACACCAAGACCTGTAGTAAATGGATTGTGGGTTTCTTTCCCAGAGCATCTTCAAAATTCTGAAGTTTGCAATTTCATATAGTGCAGCACAAGTTCTTCTACACACTTGGCCTGGATAACTCTTCTGGGTAATTCATATTTAAAGAAAACAGTAAGATGGTTTAAATGAAAAACACAAAAAAAACCCTAAACCAACAAACAAAAAGAAACAACCCTCAAAAATCCAAGGCCATGGCTTTGGAAGGAAAAGCAGGCTGCAAGAGCTGGACTTAGAACTGATCATCTTTCCTTCCATCTTTCCTATTTTGGATTTTTTGTAATCTATGGCTTCTGTGGGGAAGATTTTGGCATTTTTTTTCAGAGAGGGGGTGGAGAAAGGTAAGCGAAAAAGAAGTCTGGTTTTCCAAAAATGGACCTTCTGCTTATCAAAAAATTAGGAAACTTATTAGTGAAATTGGTTTCATTTTGATATGAAATAATGTCTTTCTGCTTCTGTCAGGAGAGAGGTGACTAATGATATTTGTCTTCTTAGTGTAATGAATCCCAAGATTGTATTTGCCTTACTGACTTATACATAGCTGATGCCTTCATGCTCCTCTATTTCGTATAACTGTGACTCACTTATTAAATAATAATAGCCTTATTTATATTATTCCTCTCATCTTTTTAGTTTATCTATGTTTAACTAAGGAGGCAACACATCATACAAATTACCAACAGAAAACAAGCTCAACGGACAAAGATTGCAGAAATACACTAGAGAAGTAAACACAAGAAACATAAAGATATGTAAAAGAGGAGTTAATCTCCAGCATGCCTAGGTGGATGCAACTCTACAACACATCCAATTTAGACTTTTTTCCTGCCACAGTGAAATAAAATTATTTGGTACATGGGAATTCTAGAGATCCTTCCTGGCTTATATAGCTTTTCTACCTCATTTCTGTCCAAAAGGTAAGAAAAAATGGGCATACCTAGGAGGAAGCACCTGAACAGTCTTTATCTGCAATTATTGTCAGCAACTCCTGCTCCTTCAGTTTCACTAGGCTTACCTTGAGTTTTAGCTGGTGGAGGATCTGGTCTATTAATTTTCTAACTTCAAATGTTTCACAGAGATATGCTCGATGTCAAAGTTTAAGTTCCCGTTGAGAGGTTTTGTGAGGGTTTGCTACTGATAGAGAAACTATGCAACAGGAAAGGGCAATTTCTTTCCTGGTTCTAGTTTTGTGTTTGGGTGACTGTTAAGGTCAGTTCCAACTATGGCTGTAAGATTTAGATATGCACAGTCTCTAATAAATGTTTTATGTGTATTAGAATGGTATTGACTAAAGAGAAAGTTTGTAACTCTTTGACAAGTAGGGAAGGAACTCTGCTGTTTACCTCTGTGATCAAATGTGCTCACAAGGCAGTGCTGACGGACTGAAAAACATGTTAAAATACTACTGAATTACGTCTAGGTGGGCAAAAGAAGACCAATTATTTATGTTCAAATTTGGGATTATAAGCATCCCCGAGAAACAGGTGTGTTTTAAGGTATATATAGGGAAAAAAGGAGAAATATTAGTAAGATTTTCTGCTGAAAATCCAAAAAATGTGAAGATTTGAAGAGACAGGGATTTCTTATTATCTTAAATTTTCACACTGGGTTTTCATTTTCTCATTAATTTTTTAAAATCTCAGTCTCTTGATATATTTGAATCTATGTTAGTAATAAACTATGCACAGGCAAATCTTCTGAGAGACAACAATTTGCATACTATAGTTTCAGTCTATATGGCTTTGATTTGCAGGTTTTTAGGGCAATAGATTATGAAAGGGAATATTTTTTATCTTTTAGCTCTCTAAATTAGACATTGTTCAGATTACAAAAAAACTGCTAGAGTCTTAAAGTAACCCTAATCAATTTGAAGTCATCTCCAGTGCTCACAGAGGGACATGTCCTCCTTCACACGGATTCAGTCTTCCACAAGTTGGACATTCTTCCCTCTCTGCACAGTTCATCTCTGTGAGACATAGAACAGCCCTTCTTCTTGGAATAAGAGGACATGGTGCTGGTAGAATACACATACAATCTTCTCAAGTCTACAATTCTACAAATTTTACAATTTCTTGGGAATTGCTGCAAGCCAGTTATGGTAGGAAAACACCAAGAACACATTTACAAGAAGGTACGTCAGACTAATTCTGGCAGCCAAGTCTGCAAATCCTGTAAATTGCCTTTGGCAATGAGTGGCCAAGTAGCGCCTTCTATGGAAAGTGCAAGAAACCTCACAACAGACAGTGAAAAGGAATAGCTCACCAATAAGAGGAATTTACCCCTACTTCACTTGAGGCAATGAAACCTGAAGGTTTGTGTAACAATATATTCAGTATCTGTCTACCAGGCAGAGAGACCTGGCCACCAGGTGTATGGGGTTAGGAGCTGCAGGGTGAACTAGGCAGCTTTATTTACTGCTATTGATGTGAATGTAGCTGCCAGATAACTGACCTATGTAAAGGAACTTCAGTGATATTCCAAAGAGAGAAAAACAGATGGATTTGAAGGAATTAGCAGCAGAGACAGAGAGTGATAATATTATGGCAGGGGTTGGTAATTCTGGTGGAGTTCAGGCTAACAAGTGAAAAAGGATAGAGACACAGCATGTTCTGTAGGAACCTCTGTATATACCTCTAACGAACCAAGACAATCCCTGATATTTTACCCTGGGGTTAGACTGAGGTAACTTTGTCAGTCTCAAAAATAATTTTATTACTGTACTGTAATGCAACCTCTGGATTGAGACTAAAGCTCTGGCTGTACATAAACATGTTGGGTCAAAAGCATAGATGTGCTACTGTTCACGTAAATGGTGTTTTATCAGTTTGCTTAAGTGCTGACTCTTAGCTTATAAAACACTTGAATTTACCATATAATACAGTCAACTTTGAGAAACTGCTTGTAAATAAACTTTTCTGATGTAGACTGATAAGTGTCAGAGCCACAAAACCATTTTTGTTTGCCAGTTAAGATTCAGTGGCCTAAGGAAAAATTAGATAAGAAAACAGATATTTGTTCTTTACAAATACCCTCTTTTTACTTTTGGTAGTTCACGCATGTTTGAGATAAACACCAGATAAGCAGGGATAGTTTCTAATTCTTTCTACATAGTACCCAATGAAGGGAAACAATGCATTCAAGATTTTGCGCTGCCTTTTTAACTGTACCACTTATTTAAGAAAATATTGCTGATGTGCAGAAACCAGCTGCTTTTTTAAAAAAATGAGAGATTTGAGAATTTCAGAAAGAACCTAGAACATGATTATTTTCATTATGTAGTGTCTAGTTTGTTTCATGGCTTTATTTTCAGTTGTTCATATTACTTTAAAAGATCATTATAAATTACAAACCAAGTAGTACACCCAGTTGTATTCAGCCTATGCTCAGCACACTCACTGTCAAGGCTTTAGAGTTCTCAGTGCCCTGTGTGAATCACCAGACATACCATTTCCTAAAGACATGTCTACCCTATTGTCACTCCAACAGCAGCAAAGTGCAGACATCATAACAAAAACCCTATGTAAAATAAATCTAAATTAGACTGTACTGCTGCAGTTAATTTTTATATGTATTTTTTACATAAGCTAAAATCGCTAAGGATATATGCTGTCATGTTAAGCAGCACTCCTTTCACTTAACCTGAGCCATCTGAAGAGGGCTCTCCGGGTTTATGGGTTCATATAGATCTCCCATAGTCCAGAGAGATGGGCACCTCTCTTGGGCTGACTAGAATAGGGGAAGTGAAGTGTTTATGTGGTCTTATGTGCTCAAACTTCAAATCCCCAAAGTTAGGTGAAAAGAACCTTCTGCATTGTGGTTGCTCTGTGTTTCTATCTAGTTACCGTGCACTCACACATCCCTCTAAACGAGGACTAAACCTGTTTTCCATGTGACACAAGAGCCCAATAAGACCCCACTGAAGGTCCTAATACAGTTTTGTGAAGAACAAAGTCTGATGCAATGTTGAAGACATGCAAATATAAAATGAGAACTGAAATTAGTAGCCTGTGTCAGGCTTCTCAATACATGAGTATTTGAATGTAGAAGTTAGTCAGCTGGTCATATAGAGGTATTTATTTACCATATTAAGGCTTTTAACTCTAATGGCCATAGAGCTGTGCAAACAGAAACCAGTAAGCATTTGAGAGACCTTGCTAAAAGCTTCATAATTACTTGGGCAGACAAAAGAAGGTACGAGCATTGAACATGAGAATAAAATAAATATGTTATGGTTTACCTTAATATAAGAAGAGTCACATGGCTACCTTTCAAGGAATAATACGAGCAATTAATCTTGTAGTGCATTCATGTGGTAAGATTGAAATCTTTACAAATTACACAGTAAAGATATTTTAGCATCAAATATCCCTTTAAGTCCAGCAGTATTTTTCAAGGCATTTACAAGTTAATATTTGACATTATGCCTCTAGTGATATTAATAATATAAAAGTGATATAATGGTAACCAATAAAATAAGGGGTAAAAAATATAGAACCAGTGCAAGCCCTTTCAAAACAACTAATCAAATAGTTCTTTCTTTTCAATCTCTGCTATTCTTGCTTCTTTTAAGCAAAAAACTTTGTAAGTATCAGAAGAAAAACTGTTGCGATGTGATGTTACTACTGAAAGCTTACAGAGTTTTAGGACTTCTTAAAAAAGTTTCCATTATTCTGTAATAAATATTGTGATTGTGCTGAAACATGATACTGATTTTTTAAAAAAGAGCTTTTTAATCTTGCCTGTCTTTATTTAACACTGCATGCAAGTATATCTATATCATCGACTTTAAATAGTTTAAATAGTTAGAATAGTTTGAAAGCCTTATTTAAATGTGTAGCTTTTACTCCACATTTTCCACATCAGTAATCTTTGATTTTTGTTAAATTTGAGTATTCCTGATATCCCTAATATTCAATATGTATTGACACTGTGACATTTAATATGCATTTTAACTGATGTTTTTGTGGGCTTTCATGACCATTGTTGTTGTGTGTGTGCAGGTAAAATATTTAACTTGGAAAGTTTAACAAGTACCTCATAAATCTGGTTTTTGACAAGCTCATGATCAAGAATTCCAATCCAAAAACAAACTGAACCATTTTAAAGCAAATAGTATAGTAACTTGCTTTCATTTATACCTGAAACCCTTTGGAAAGATCCATCAGTGCCAGAGAACTGGCTGGGGGAGCCCTGCTTCTAACAAAACCCCAGGCTTAGAAGCCCAAAAACCACAAAGTGACAATGGCATTCCTGGATATCATTTTTACTGAATAACTGTGGCATCTTGAAAACAGTCTAGTATTTTTAAAATACCATGTGCTAGTTTATGAACTAAAGGTTTCTTCGCATTTCCAGGTTTTTTGGTTTTGATCATTTGGTTAAAACCTTTCCCTTAGTTTTTTATCAACATTAACAGTTATGCTGTGGCCACCAGACTGATGCTGATTTTTTATTATTTTTTTTTTTTGCAGTATTTGGAGGTATTAAATCTGTAATTAAGTATATATAGTAGATACTAATTTGAAGTATTTGTGTTCTGGTGACAGCTGAAAGCAAGTATTAATAGTTTAGTTATATTTGCTGCAATGTAGAGACAGAAAAGTAGTAAAGCTGGGAACAATATTATTATAATTTATTGTATACAGCATCTACACTTGGAAGAAAATATAGACTTGATACAGTCACATTCAATCAGTCTATACTCTGATCATTTCCCTACAGTCCTCCTCTTCTGAATTCATTTTTAGACTTGGATTGTTCAAGAAATAGATTCATGCTGTCCATGTGGTCATTTCTGCTGTTTTCTTTATCACTGGATGGAAGCCCAAGCAAAACTTTTATTACTGTTTCAGCAGTGGCCACCAGTTTTTGGTGAGATGTGTTCTTAATGCCAGCAAAGTGGCCACTTGTAATGTTCAAAATGCTTTCACAGACATGGAAAAAAAATAATTTGTCAATTGCACAAAGATTTGTTTTCCTCTTTATAGAAAGGTTGTTATGTATTGACCTGAAAAATTTCTTCCTTCCTATTATCTGTGATCTAACATCCCAGCAATAAGTATGTCCTTAGTCAATAGGTTCGGCACCTCTGCAGAGCACCATCCTTGAGAACTGCTGCAATTCTTCTGAGTCAAAATCCCAAATCAAGGTAATGATGACAGATTTTTAAAATCATTTTCCCATGCCCACCCCCTCCATCCTAAAACTGGTTATTGGCAGTCCTCAAATCAAATTACAACAATTGCAGCCCATTCTTCAGGAAGCTGCAAGATACTGAGGCAATTACTCCTGGAAAGTGTGTTACAGCATGGTAGAACCTAGTCAAGATCTTATAGGTTTATACCCTGTTTGGGTTTAAAAGGGCTCATTCAGCAAGATCAACTCAGTAGCTCGTATTCTGTGTCCCTTCTTCAGGCATCTGGGAACTTGCTGCAAGTTTTTGTTCTAAAACTGACATGGGATACCTAGGGTTACTTGCTATTTCTGTACTCTAAATAGATATGAAACGTTGGCAGGCTAAAGTTATAACTTTTTTTTAAAAAAAAACCCCCAACAACTTAAATACTTCTAATTGATTTGCAATTGAAACAGTCCCAGATGACAGAACACCAAGTCGTATCATGTTGCATCTCCCACATGGAGATCTTGTTCCTTCCACATCTTGGAAACAAATGAGGAACTGAAACTATTTGTTGAGGATGGGCTGAAAGGAGTTGTCCTCATTGTTGGGTCTGTTTTGCTTCTGTGTCACACAAGACTGAAGGAGATGTTGGGAAGGAAATGTCACATTACAGCCAATTTATTTTTCTCCAGTAAATGTCATTTGTTCATTGTCACTGTGAGTCAGGATACTTATCTGGGAATAAGGAAAGCTTGGAAGAGATTTGCCCACTAGGTGTACGAAGCACATGGCACAGAGCTGACTGTGTGGTCATCCTTTGCTGGGAAGTGTCTCATTAAAAGGCTTTCTTGGTCCAGCAAGGCTTTTTATACCATTCCTTTATGTTACAAGGCAATTGATCCCAGGGGAGGGGGAAGCTGGCTGTGTGATTTTCCAGGAAACAGTACTCTTTGTATAGGTGAGTGAAGTTCATTGCCCAGGATTATACAAAGAGTTAGTGTGGGAGGAAATCTTGGGCTCCCTTCTTGCTTAGACAAAGCAACTAACCTTTCACTGCTATCTTGCTTCACTGATTCTCAGCTACCTCTAGGCTCCTCTCCCCTGCTGCTCTACATGACAGCTTTAGGCTTGCCAAGAAAATTATGCACCAGCACTACACCTCACTGCTCACTGGTCATCCCTTCATTGCCTCTGCTGCAGGACCTGTCAGGAAACAAGGACTGCTGAAAGCCACAGGGCTTCTCTGGAGATTCAGCGGTGCTAAGGGTATTTTTGCAACTCTACCTTTAAGGACTTTTTCTGCCCCAGGTTGTGGTGATCCATTTCAATGATGTACTGGACTTGGGAACAGAAGGAGGAACAAAAAAGCAGGATATTGGACAAATGTATATTTAAGTGAGTATAAAACCCCTCTGCTTCCATACATCTACTGTATTGAATAAAATCTGTCTTTTTTTCTTCTTGCTTCAGGTTTTTTTGTGGGAGTTTAAGTCATTCAGTGATGCAGCGTGTCTGTCTGTCTATTCATCTGCTTTTCCCCAACAACACCTGAAGTCAGTGGCTGATTTCAATGAAATCTGACAGATGTATGTGATCCCAGAGGCCCTAGATGCTTTCAAGCTCCATCAAACAGGGGGGTCAAGCAAAATTAAAAAAATGTCCCTAGTAAAATAAAGTCCATTGTGTGAGCTCAACCTTTGCTATCTATCAGAGAAGCTGTGAACTAATCACCAATAATGTAGATCTACATGAAACCAAGCCTTCTTGTTTCACAGCTCATGCAACATGTTGGTTTTTTCCTCATAACCTTGCCAATTTTGCTAAGTTTCACATGTAATCCCTCCAACCAGACAATTTTTGGTTGGTTGATTTTGCTTCAGATTTTCTTTGTCTATAGGTAGAAGACACCTTTACTACACCTTTACTGGAACAGAAAATGTGGTATGACTATAATTTGAATGATATATGTGTGATGTGTTCATAGTGTTTATTTCTTCACTAAAGGGAACCACTTAAAACAGAGTATAATACCTCTATACTGCTAAATCATGGTCACACCATGGACTACATGTACAAGAGTGACAAATCATGCCACAGGACAATATTGCCCATTATTTTCCTTAATTGAAGCGATGGATATTTCTCCATATGAACTTGCCCACGAGTAAGATTAACTGATGTTTTATAAAAAAGGCAAACTTAGGAATAATGAATTTTCACCTATCTAGAGGTTGCAGTGTGGTTCAGTTAGGCAGTCACCCATCTGGCATATCTTTACTCCTCACCATCCAACCCTTGAGCTGGGCACTGGATTTTTATACTTATTATTTCTATAACATTTAGCTTTTGTTGGAGGAACGTATTTCACATAATCCAAGAAAATCCCGAAAATTTGTTCTGCACCATGTCATCAATGTAGTCCATGTTTCAGCTATGTGATGAAGTACGTGCATTACAGACTTTTGGATATGCATCAAAATTCTTCCTAGTACAGTGATTTAATATGGGGTTTTGCTATTTTCTCTGTACTGTTGCAAATCAGATCAGCCAGATTCAGACCTGGTTATCCATAGAGCTAGGAGAATAGATTGCAAGTATAGCTTCTTCCTTGCTTCCCTGACTGCGCATGACACTTAAAGATAGTCACATATAGTGATCATTCTCCCTTTGGCGAGATATTTACCCCATGGACTCATTAGTACCAAGACATACTGTACCCATTGCATGGAGGAACAAAACCACTAGGCTAAAATTGCCTCAAAAAAGGCAGGAAGTGAATGTGTAGATCTTTATCTTTAGTAACCATAACAAACCTCACTACATTGTATTGCATATTTTTATGTTTACAATATTGAATGAAAGGGTATGACGTAAAGGAGCACCTCTCAATAGATCTGTAAAAATGATAACAGTTTACAGGTATTGCTTCTATTTCTAGAATATAATCAATTAGACAAAAGAAAAAAGGTTATGCCTTGTTGGGTATCTGCAGTGTTTGTATTGGATGCCTGTACCTCTCTTTGCAATGCCTGGACAGAAACGAGCTCTTCTATAGTACTATTCACACAATACATAATGTAGTACTGAAAGAAAGTTGGGTGAACTTTATCATGAAAGTTGTGATCTCAGGGCTCATGGAAAGAGGTTGTGTAAGGTGTGCAGCACTGCTAGACCTTCTCAAAGATTGTACAATCTTGTTATATTTTTGTCCTGTTTCCATATAATCCAAGAAACTAGAATTAACTGAAAGCACAGTTGGAGAAACAAGCCGAGATAATTTATATGCAATTATCTAATTTATTTTGATGATGATTTGGTTCTACTTTTTGATTATTAACAGTCTACAGTACTAATATTGTTTTCACAAGAGGTAGACCCAAGCTTCTTCAGTGTTTGTGGACATACTTGTATCTGATTGTATCTCTGACTAATTACATAAAGTAATACATTTTATATTATCTGTAAAGGGGCTTAAACTTCAATTGCCTAAAAAAAAATCTATCAGTAACTTCTCCAGTGCAGCAGCCTTTCTTAAACTTGTTTCAGCCTCCTGGATTTCAGTTAGGTCTTGAGAAACATTGATTGAAATTGATTGACATAAATAATACTGAAGCATTCATTAACTTCAACAGAAAAAAGGCTGAATCACATCTTCCTGATGCACACCTAGCAGGTCAATCTCTGTATGGATGTAGACAGAACACCTGCTAAGTCCTTTTGGTTCAGTAACATATTAAAAGCAATGATCAATAAGTACATATGTGGCCAACAAATGAGTGATGTACAATAAGTTCATTGAAGTCAATGGGAAGATGCACAGTAACTAGTTTTTGAAGCATGTCCCATCTGAGGAAATAAAGCTCAGTTTCTCACCCTTGGGTCAACAACAGGCAGGCACCTGAAAGTTTATTGTGAAAACAGGTCAGCACAAAGAAGGTTGTGTCCAGTTAAAAAAAAAAAAAAAGAGAGAAAAAAAAACACAACAAACAAAACAAACACCAAACAATAAAGGATGTTTCAAATTGTTCAAAACACCACTTACAGTATGTAACAGATAAATAATCAAATAAAACTATTATAGGAGGAATTTACTGAGGAACTTGTTACTCCAAGAAGTTTCCAAACCAATATTAGATTGCCCTGCTGGGTGGAAATCTGATGGGATGTCACCGTAAATCAAAAGCACTCAGAAGTGGACTAGACATAAAACAAAACCTGTTGAGCCACTCTAATACAGTCACGCAAATCTCGTTTACAATATCTCATCTGTGATCAGATTATGATACGTGAATATTTCCATGAATCTTGTTGTCTAGGTAAAAACAGTGAACCAACAGCAAGGCTTAGGCAAATAGCCATAAAGATTGTATGGCAGTGTGTGTTGGTCAAAATGTATGCTGGTAACAGAGATTAGGAAAAGATCTTTAGAAGGAAGTTCTGACCATATTGCTCTTTTTAATTCTGGGATCTCAAAGACAGTGGGCTAATACCTCTTATCTTCAAGATGATCTCTACATTCCTAAGAATACTTTTACTATACCAGTAATACTTACAAAATTTAGAGCAGTACTCCAAACTCTAGAGAATTTGCCACATAGCTGCTTTGTTGTTTGTTTGTTTGTTTTTTTCTAGTAAAGCAGCAGTTAAAAATATCAAGAATCTTGCTTTAAAACTATCATAAATTGGGCAAACAATGCAGAAGTGGCCACTGGCTCATATCCATCAAAAGGCCAGTAATGTATGAAAAAAATCACTTACTTTCTAATTTGTACCAATGGAAAACACAGTAAAATCTTAGACTTGGTGATCTTGATTAAAATCCCAATAAAATCAATGGAAATGCTCCACTTGACCTCACTGTGTTTTAGAGCAGAATCACTGTGATAACTGTCAAAAAACACAAGGTTTTCATAGGGACTCTACAAGAACAGAGACCTGAGAGATACATTCAGATGCTGATTGTTAAGACCAGGCCATACAAGTTTTGTTTTGGATCCTTTTCCTTCATGTGTGTATTTATGAGTTTCCCAGTGTCATGAAGGACATGAAGTTTTAATAAAAACATTACTAAAGGAGAATTAATTACACTTTCAGGAACAGTTGCATATGTGAACTTAGCAAAGCTTGCTGATATTTTGTTTCTTTATTTTTCAATGCCAGTATATGTGAATGGTATCTGTGATTCCTGTGCTTACTTTTGCTGGATACAGTCTGATAGCATAATCTCAGCCATTTTGTATTCAAATAGCACCTTTCAGAGACCCTTAATGGGTGGCATAAACAATTCAATAGGTGACTCATTAACCTTTTATACCAGCATTAGACCCTTTTTTCACATCTACCGTGCATCATTAGAAGATGTTGTTTTGCTGAAAAAACAATTGTACAGATAAATATTGATCATCAGATGTAAATTCAGTAAAGGAGAAAGTACTAATCACATGGTGGTCTGATTACAGTTTTGAGGAATTTTTATGGCCAGAAAACTTGCCTTGTATTTTCGACTAAACAAAGTACTACAGTTATCCTCTATTTTGCAATGTTCCTCTGTGCTCTGCATTGCCTACAAATGGAAATCACCTACTCATCCAATATTCTTAAAACAGCTTGTGAAGCCCTAGAAGATGAAAGGCTAGTCAATAGTAAATATTATCACTTCGGGAAAACTTCTCTGGAGGAAGCCAACACTTTGCTGTTTTGCCTAAAGCTTAACCACTGCAAAGAGTGGGGTGACCAAATGAATGCTTTCAGTGAAGAATTTGTGGACGTGTTTGTACCCTGTGTTGCATAATTCTACTAGGTCAGTAAAGCTGTAGCTGTAATTGAAATTACATTGCCCTTAATGTGGGCTCTGGGCCCCTATCTGCTTTGCATCTCAACACCAAGTGTTTTTACTTTACCCCAAATAGCAATGCAGCCTGACTGTGGTGGGAGATCTGGTCACCTTGACATAGCAGAGTGACCCAGCTGCTACTGACTTTCCAGCCAGTGTCTGTGGAGTCGGAGTCTATCCGTGTATAGATCTTAACACAGAAAGCTGATGGACAGGAATTACACAATTCCTTGTTCCTGGCTTCTGATCTGTCGCATACCATCTCTTGCTTTCTACAGGAATTTTGTCTAAAATTTCATAGCAGAGGAGATATCATAAAAGGTGACTGCCAAAATGATACATAGAGGGGAGTAAAAGCTTAAAGGACATATTGACAGCTCATGTTCTCATCAAGTTTAACCATCTGTATTTAGCCAGTGTTACTGCTGCAAATAAGTTTGTGCCTTAACAGCTTGACTGCAAAGGTTAATGAAACTTCTTTATGGATTTGATATCTTTCCACAAACATGTAGCAAATGATTTGTAGATGCTAGCCATTTTGCTACAGGTAATGCTGTTATACACAAGAAAAGACAAAGCTACTAGGGCACAGTGAATCTATCAGAAATCTGCAAAGAAAACTATTTCCTCATGTCAAAAATACTTAAAGCCAGGCTTGGCATCACTCACTATTTCATGACAAGCCTCAGAGTCCTCTGGTCCCTGTCTTAAAGAGAACATAGATGATATTGAGAAGTTGCCTGAAAATCTCAAATTTCCACTCAATGCAGTGATGGCAGGATAAAGCCCTAAAGTGAACATGGAGCTGTCAATAAAATAAAGAGTGCTGTGTAGGTAGAAGACCTCATGGAAATGCCAAAGCAGATGTCTGCTTGTCATTATTGCTGCATAGGGGAGATGGCATAAATCTCAAATGTTACTGTGCTCTACTATATTTTATTCCCTAAAAACATTTTCCTTGCCACTTGAATGGATATCACATTAAAGGCACAATTTTGAAAAGTGGCTTTCCTAGAGGAAACTCATCAGGAGGTCATAAATCCAGAAAAATAAACAAAACAATCTAGCCAGAGCCCATAGGTTTAAAGACATTCTTTAATGAGGAACAGAGCAAAGGGCACAGAAAAGAATGTGATGTAGGTTTTGCTGTGTACATCAACTTTGATTAATCACACCCCTACCAGAGAAAAGAGGAGAAAACCTCCAAACCCAACAACCCCTTCCAATATACTTTGGTGAGAAAAAACCATCAAGAAATTTCTCACTTTGTGTGCAGTGAGAAAATACCTAGATGAGGTGAAACTGTTTTCTTCTTCCTGGACAATGATTGAAAATCCGAAACTTTGCAGGGTGTCTTCACAGCAATGACATAATTGAGAGCAATTTATATATATATATATATAAAAAA
The DNA here is from genome assembly GCA_013398125.1 of Aegotheles bennettii. Classification (NCBI taxonomy): domain Eukaryota; kingdom Metazoa; phylum Chordata; class Aves; order Caprimulgiformes; family Aegothelidae; genus Aegotheles; species Aegotheles bennettii. The sequence continues at coordinate 77,166 of VZRW01013361.1, forward strand.
CATATATATATATGTTTTAATTCTTCCTTAACCCGCTTCATAACCAGGAGTGTTTGAATCTGGGTTTTGGCTCTGGGTAGGTTTTGTTTATTCATTTGTTTTGTTCATTGACCCTGTCAGTGCAATAATTCAAATGAAATTAAACTCTTCCAAAGTATCTGAAATCCACATCTGATTTATTTTATGGCTTGAGTCCTTTCTTATCTTCTCATGCACAGTAGCTGGAGAGTGAGCTCTCTGATGAGACACTGCAGCAGACATTCACAGTGTTTGATGTACATCCTCTTACTTATCCTCTGGTTTCCATGGAAATTTATATAATCCCTATAGTGATTGTTTCGTGATTATACAGTGATCTAGATAAGCTCCTAAGTCTAGGTCTCTTCAATGTTTGTAGGATAAACTTGAACCAAGTTGTATATATTCAATTATATGCATATTAAGGGGATTTAAGCAAATCACCACACAATATATATATTAAATTTAAAGATTTGTACTTTTTGGAAAATACGTTCAAAGATGATGTCCACACATCAGGTGGCTTCCTCCTAACCAAGGTAAAACTACAGAATGGCATTAAGCTTTATTGTTGACTCTGGTGGACCCTGTACTAGGTCCAGGCACATCAGAGCATTTTAGTGGACTATCAGAGAAATAGCTACCCATGAAAAATATTGGATAAATTATATTGTTACCATGTTAAGTTAAATGGATGCATTTTGAAGGTATGAAACATCTATTTTTCCATTGGGAATCATAATCCATTTCTCTTTTTTACCAGTTACCATTTCAGAAGTTCTTATAGAAGTTTGAAACAAATGTGGTATATAGTAGTAGTATGCTATCATTTTAATCCAAACTGCTGTGTAAATATAGAGTACTAAAGGCAAAATTACTCAAAGGTCATGAATCGAGCTAACCTGAAAAATATTGATGAAAATGGCACTAAGGCATTTTTTGCTTGAAAATTAAAAAAAGAAAGCCAGTGGACGTAATCTTTTTGGATTTCAACAAAGCTTTTGATACTGTCTCTCACAGTATCCTTCTGGGCAGAATGTCCAGCCTACAGTTGGACAAGCATGTTACACAATGGGCAAGCAACTGGCTCACAGGTTGAGCACAAAGAGTGATGGTGAATGGGGTAACATCAGGCTGGTGACCGATCGCTATTGGGGTTCCACAGGGCTCCATCCTAGGCCCAGCCTTATTCAACATCTTCATTGATGACTTGGACAAAGAACTTGAAGGAATTCTAAGCAAGTTTGCGGATCATACTAAATTGGGAGGAGCTGTCGACTTCCTCGGGGGCAGACAGGCCCTGCAGAGAGACCTCAACAAATTAGAGAGATGGGCAATCACCAACCACATTAATTTTAACAAGGGCAAGTGTTGGATTCTGCACCTGGGACAGGGCAACCCTGGTGATATGTACAGACTAGGGAACAACTGGCTGCAGATTAGCAACACAGAGAGGGACCTGGTGGTCCTGGTTGAAAAGGTTTTTCTTCCATAGTGTGGTCGAGCACTGGAACAGGCTTCCTGGGGCAGTGGTCACAGCACCAAACCTGCCTGAGTTCAAGAAACATTTGAACAATGCTCTCAGGCACATGGTGTGACTCTTGCGGTGCCCTACACAAGGACAGGAGTTGGACTTGATGATCCTGATGAGTCCCTTCCAACTCAGCATATTCTATGATTCTATGAATTATTTTGCAAGACCCTGTTAAAGAAAATGACACTTTTAATCAAAAATATTTTTTCAGCAAGGTAAAAATGCCACTTTAGAGCCACTTCTGTTGGTTTGAGCTTGCATTAATTTTTGGTTGTGTTTTATTTTATGGGAAAATATCAATATAAAATATGTGGATTGTATTTAATACTATGAGAAATGTATATGTATGTTTGTATGTTTACATGTGAGGACATTTAAATAAATCAACACAATAATACTATCACAAATAAACTGAAAACTGAGAAAAAAAATTACCCTTTTCCACTTTTGTCACATCAAAGAACTCATTTTAATCCAACCTGGATGTTGGATATCTCCTGGTTTAGTCTTTTCACTAAAATCCCAGAAACAAAACTCATCAGCTGTGTCGCTTACAAATTTTCATGGTTCAGAAAGCATTGAGAAAAGACAAATTGTTAAAGAGGGGTTCTGTCCATTTGTCAAGGAAAACTGAGGGGTGATGATAGATTCCTCTTTATCAAAACTGTGTGGATAGTACTCTGCACAGACAGCTGTGCTACTGACTTGATTTTATGACAAACAGTGCTTACTAAAAAGGGATTTATTGAGATATGTAAGACAGCCTACCTTCTGCTTTATTGCAAGTGTCAACATTGTTAAAGCCTAATATTATATAGACTTTACTACACTCTTAACTGGCACTTGTCTGATCTTTGCTATTCACATAACCTGATAAGGCACCATTAAGGCATGTAACTTGTTATAAATGCTTTATCTTTTTTTTCTCTTGTAACCTTGTTATGCCACCATCAGATAGACTGAAACTTATTTATTGGTTCCAAATGAATTTTCTATGTTTGCTGTGAAAAACAATCTGCGTTTTCTTGTTGGAAATATAGGAAAAACTTCTTCATGGTTGCCAGGTTTCCAAGAACCCCAGTGGAAATACACAGGCATTTGATAATTTCCAAAACATGTTATTTTTCCTACATGTTTAAGGTCATCATATTTTTTGCTAGTTCTTTAACATAAATTTACTGTTTAGATTTTGTCAGTTCCAGTCCTTTCTTATTCAAACACACGTACATGCACGTGCAGTGTCCTAAACCCTCAGGTAAATTACTCTACCATAAATTCATCCAAACCAACATCCCCTTCATGCTTTTGAATAAAATCTGCAAAATAACTCTGATCATACTGAAATTTAACCTTTTAAGATATTGTTCAATTCCATGCACTCCTTAACATCTGCAGGACTAGGACTTTTACATGTGGAATTTACCCATTCTTTTGACATAGCCTTAGGGTAGCAGCCCTTCCAGCAGATTTTGGCGTACATTTTTTTTGGACTGCTACCTCCTATTAAGTTTAGTATAAAGCAGGATCCTGCCTCTTAGGTAAAGAAAAAGAGAGATCCTTTAGGTAAAATATTTAGCTTCTCTGTAATCAGAGTTTTTCTGTTTACCCTTTCCTATCTCTTTGTGGACTTGCTAGTCCTGCTCCATAGTGGTGCTATGACATCTCCAGCACAAACTGAGACTGGTTTGAGGTAAGGGGCAACTTACCCTTTGGGTTAATGGTTTCATATAAATATTCGGAAAAATAATTTGGAATTAAATGGGTAATATTATCATGAGGAATAAGCACCTCAGTTCTCTTTAACTAGTTAATCTGTCACTATTAAGTTATTGATATCACTGGTTTTCAAAGTTTGAAATAGCTCTCATGAAACTTATGTTTAGCTGTAAACTGGATTGTTTAGAATATGGGGAAGAGAAGTTGTAAACATGCAAAACCAATTACTCCTGGCCATTCCAGTGGTGTAACATTTTTGTCAGAAGCCTGTTTATATCATATTTTTAAGCATATTAGTAAAAAAAAAAAGTATGATTTATAGTACTTTAACCCCGAGAGCTGCCATGTAAGTAGCCACTATGAAGCAAACAATATGCTGTGCATTCTACTTAGGCTATGGGGAAGGGTTCCTCAGGGGAAAAAGCAACCTCCTCAACCTATAATAGATCATGTTTCCTTCAATTCTGTTTTTCTGGGAGACACGTCTGATGGATTTTGGTATAAGAGCTGACCATTGTCCCTACTCTTATTCATCTTCAGTCCTGCCTACTACAAAGTAAAAGTAACAGTAAAAACCAAGGATTTCTTCCTATCAGAACTGTCCCACATTGAACTCCATATTCATCTTTGCTAGTGCTACTCAAGCCTTTTTAATCCCTTCTGTATCAGTAGGATTTCCAACTTTGACCCGTTGGTGAAAGGGTCCTGTCCTCGAATGTCCATCCAGTGAATGTTGCTGCATTCTCCATTGGCTGCAAAAACTTGATCTTAAAAATGAAGGAGATGTCCGCTAGAAAAATAATTCTATATAGGGACATGTACTGTTAATAGGAACCTGTTACAGTTCAGTAACTTCCCCCTCTCTCTTGTTCCTCACCAATCCCTATGCAAAAGCAGGATGGGGGATAGGAAGAGTGTATCTTCACAAGGATTAGAGAAGGTAGGGTAGGGAAGGAACATGAAATGGCAGAGCAGACCTTACTAGACCTCCACCTCCCTGACCAGTTATAAGAACCAATGAGGTTTAAATTGAGCAACTCATAATCCCTTTGGGGTTACCTCTGGCTTTGTTTCAGTCAGTAAAAACAGACCGTTTAGCATAGACTTGAACAAGTTTGTTTTTAAACAGGTAAGACTGTCCCAACAAAGGAAATTTTCTGGTCTGAGTACAGCTACACAAATGTACAACCATTTTTTCATTACTGTGGAACTGTTATCTAATTATTCCCTTTTATTTAGGTATGGCTTAATCTCTCCTCAAAGGGAAGTGATAAACTATCATCAATGAACATTTCGTTTTGCATAACAGTTTGGTGATCATGTAAAACTACAGAAATATTCTTAAATTCTAGAGATCAGGATGTTTTTAATCTAAGAAACAAAGTCAAAGAAATAAGTGTTTTTCTGAAACTGTAGCTGAAGAAACAAGATCTTAACCTGCAAGGATGGTGGGTCAATAATATTGTTTTACAACTCAAACAATTTAACAGTACCTTATACTATTATTTCCCAGAGTTTGTAGGAAAACCTAATCCGTAAGGAATGGTTTCATTTTCCTGAGTCTTATAGTATATACTGTCTCTATTACTTAAAGGATTTGTGGAAGGTTGGTAAACAGGTATAGGTTAAAAGTAGGATAAAAATCCAGCAGCTGAATTTAGTAAGTGGGTCCTATATTTTAAAAAAGAATTAGCCTTCATTAAGTGACACTTCACAGAGTAGCATGAAATACAGTATGAAGATCCTCAGTGTCCTGATAACACCAGAAAGTAACCCAAGAAGTGAAAGGTTGCTGTGATGGATGGGATGAAGAGAGAGAACAGGGAGGGAAATTTACAATGCGTGAGATAGGAGGAGGCTGGATGAACTGATGCTAATGAAGGTGGAGACCCCCAAAATTTTACAAAAATAAATCCTTTATAATTTATTTTAGTCATGTTATAGGAAGTTCCTACATGTTTACAACCACTACCACTGTTCACCAGATATTAAGGACAGACATGGAGGCATAAGGTCTTTTTTATATTGACTAATAGATGGCTCTCTTTGTTGTTGAGTTATTCCTGCTGTTCCACTGAAGAAGTTCTTTTGATTTCCTGCAGCCCCGGCACAGCGCTTCCATCCTAGCCCCCTGTATTACATGCAGCTACAACCCTATTTTGGAGCACTTTCTCTTTGTGACAGCTGATACACAAAATCACCAGAGGCAGGAAAATGAAAATGACAGATGAGGTCCAAACCCAGCTGCAGTCAGTGAGAATCTTTCCCTTGACTTCTCTGCCGTTGAGATCTGACACTTTGTATTAAATGGAGTGCTTCACTCAAGATACTGAAACTGTCCCTGAATGCTGAAACATGGTCCTTCCTGGAAACTCGTATGTCTGCTGGCTTGAGTTGACTTCCGTGAAATGTCACTTATCACAAGAGCACACAGGACGAAGGCAACTTTGCAGGCCTAAGAGATTGAATCAGTGACTGCCTTTGGAAATCAAAGTAATATTTAACTTGACATTTGCTGACAACACAACTGAACTTTGCTTCCCCAAAGTTATGGACGATTTCCTTGATCATGAAGTTGCTACCATTTTTATGCTCTTTCCAGTTTTCACTAAGAGTCTAACCTCCAAGCAGATAGGTCTCAGAATTTGTTGTGTCTATTGCAGTATGATTGAATGTAAATGCAGGTTAGACTGTGAGCTTTGTGGACAAGAAGCTTTACAAAGCATTCGGTTCCTCCAAGGAGCACACAGGAGCCACAAAGTCCCTGGACAATAAATTGCAGGCTGAAGAATGGAAGGTCAAGTCTGGGGCCTATTTCTGATGGAATCTCTCTCCATATCAGACCACATTCATTTGATGGGTTACAGGTAGGGAGGCTGAGAAACACTGTGCTCAGTAAGTCAAGGCTGGAGCTCTGCTGAGTATCTTTAAATGATTACTCACAGGAAATACTAGAGTTAATGGATGCCAAAAGCTTACTTGCCAATAAAATATGAAGGCCCTAAACACACTCAGTCTGATGTGGGCATTTAACTGAGGTACTTAAATTAGGATCCAAGTCAGTGGAGAATGACACAAGGAGATTTGTAACTGTAATGTACTGAACTGCCTTAGTGGGTTATTGACTAGGTGGGCAAGTAAGGGTCTTAATTCACTAACACACTTAAATGGATGAAATTAGGTAATATAAGCCCAGGGTGACATTTGGGGTATCCAGAGTCTGACCTTGTCTATACAGATTTAAACTTGAAGAGGATCATAGGAACCAAAGTCTAATTTGATGAACCCCTGATACTCAGAGAATTTGTATTTATATGAAGTCACATTGAACTAGAGGAATCTCCTTGAGGTCTGCAGCTGTAAACTACTGCCTAAGACCTGACGGCTTTGCTACTGGGTATTTCTTTCATGCCTAAACATTCTTGTAATACACATACTAGATGTTGTCTGTTGTTTCACAGGGTTACGATACAGCATGTGTTTTCATCATGCTATGATACAGTGTGCTTCTCCACTAAGCAAACTTGTGCTCCAGGTCTTCATATTAGGCACCTGATTAATGCAAACCAAGGAACAGATGGAGCAAAGATCCACATGCTAGTATGTTGTATTGTGTCCAGTTCTG
>VZRW01013362.1:0-14422 GCA_013398125.1 Aegotheles bennettii
AGGATTCTGTGATTCTGTGTATTGTGAATTCTAATTATGATTTCATATACACGCTCTTCAGGCTTAACAAGAGTACAAAAGTTTGCAGATAACAGTTTATTATTCAAATATCTATGCAAAGTCAATGACAGCAAAAAAGCCATCACAGCTCTATAAGCCAAATGGCCATTATTTTCTCACTAAATATGGTATTTAAGAGCAGTAACATTTCTAAAGCAAAATCTGAATTAAGATTATTACATACCCTTTTTAAGTAAAAATTTCCCTCAATTCACCTTGCTAAATATACTAAGAGAAAAAGCTTCACGGCCTAAACTGTAAGAGTCAAAACATGTTTGCAGAAGTTCTTGACCAACTTATTTTTCTTTTAATAAGGGAACTTCTGACATGTAATTTAACCTGTTACACCTTGAGGCACTATCTTTCTTTGAAGTCTGCACAATACTAGATCTGTTCAGACTTGCAGAGGAAGTGCTTGGCTGTAGTAGCCACAGTTCTGGTCACTGTGAATGAGAACACAAGAGAAGCAGGTTAAAAACAGATTTGAGATACCTGATGGATAAACAACTCCTTTTTCCTCTTAAGGGGCAGCATTAGATTGTTTGCTATGAACAGCTTATATTATAGTAACGACATGAAACACAACTAAGAGACCCACTAAGTCTAGCTACCAACACCCCAAATGAATGTTCCAGTTATAAAGGAACTTTATGGATCAATGAATTCTCTCAGAATACAGTTACTATGATTTGAATTAAAGGGCTACTTTAAAAATTTTTTTAAAAAGCAAAAATATAAGCAGGAGAACCTTGGCATAACTACCTTCTGAATATGCAAAACTTTAAGCCAGTATGTCTGTTAAAAATATTGTGCCACAAGAAACAAAGGTGAGCTCTTTCCTAAAGAGGATTGAATTTTGCTGCCTGTATTTTGCACTAAAGTTATATGGATTTTACAGCTTCAAACTGAATTAATTGTAGCTTTTTAGCACATTGTTCTCTGTAAAGGTTCTTTCACAGCAGTTTCTAGTTAAAGGCAATATTTGCAGCAATAGATCTTTCCTTAGACCAGTTGACGTAGTCTAAATACAGTCAACCTTCAGACTTGTCTCTTTACTGAATTAATGCCAAAAAGCTCATTTAACCTTCATCCATCCCAAAACTGGAACTATTTGCCCATGAAGATTTCTCCCTATAAACCTGAGGGCAACACAGGGAATAATTTCTATCCCCTTTCCTGGAAAGTCTTAAGAAAGGTTCAGTGATAAGATCTGTAGAAGCACTCACCTACAGATTTTGTGCTGCTACTGCTGCACAGAAGACTCAATTGGCAAACAAGGGGAAAACAAGAGCAGACTATTCAAGAGTTTCTAGAAATGGAAAAAGAATGGGAAGGACTCATCCTTAAGCAAGCCCCAAATAGGCTGCAAGTCAGCAGGAAACTTACACAGAAATAATTCAAACCTCCCAGAAGTTAGGGGTTTCCACCTCTCTTTAACAACTAAGGTGAAAGCAACAAGCAAATATGCACATACATTATACCTCTAGGATGGGAGGTATTGCAGCCTGCCAGAATCTTTCCGTATCCGATTCCTGAACCAGAGTAGAGGACAGAACGTGCATGAGTCCAGCTGGGCATTCAGTCAACTTCCCTGCTACCCCAGACATTGCTCCCTTTCTCCATACATGGCTTTAAGAGTGGAAAGACCAAGAACTCTTTGGGGCATGAATAAACTTTAAGCAGGCAGTACAAGGAACAGAGTTAGCCCTTGCAACTCACCATAGCTCATTTTCTACAAGCCCTCCATCTTCTAAAATTATTATTGCCACTCTGCTTTAATGAGTGCTGCCAGCCTTGCCCTCAGCTGTAGGCAAGGAAAAGGATATGGACAGTTCTCACCACTTCTGAAAATTCACATTTCTGTGGTCTGTTAGTCTTACAAGATGAAGAATGGGCTTCAGTGTAGCATTTTACTGGGTGGGACACACAGAAAGCAAAATAATCATGCCAAGCTCCACTGCCTCTCTCACAAGTGTTTCAAAGCTAAAATTGAAGAGATCTGAGAAGCCAAGTACTCCTGTCCTAATAAACACAGATTTCAAAACACTTTCACATCATGCTGTGCATTTGCAAAAATTTCCTTTAATAGCAACTCAGGTTAAGTACTACCTTTAATGCTGCCATCCAGAGGCAGCATCTTAAAAAGCATCTACGTTTGGATTTGGCAAGTACACCTCCTGGCAAACAGTGCAAGCAAAGAGCACTAAAGACAGACTGTAAACTACCAGGTGGTCTTGTAGCCCACTTTGCCTCCAAGTTCATGAACTGACAGATGCCAAACACCAGACTTCCCTCTTCAGGTGGCAGTGCAGCACGTGCACAAATGCAAGCCACCCTCTAGCTTTTATACAGACCATAAAGTGAACTCCTTAAGCAAGTACATAGCAAATTTGAGGAATGGTTTGTTTCAAGCATGCCTCCACCTATGTCTGTCCAGTTACACGTTCCTGCAACTAACACTAGCACTGAGACAGAAGCATTAACTACCTGACAGTCAGTCAGTAGCAGTATACAGTAAGCCACTTTGCTTTTCAGGAAGTTTCAGTTTTACTTGAATTTTACACACCAGTCTATAATCACTAGCCCCTTGAGGCTTCCTGATTTTTTCCAGCTGCAAGTAAGAAGTGCCATATGGTACTCATTACAGGTTAAGATTTACTGGTCATTTAGGACCTTTCCCAAGTGACAGGTGTTAGATGTTGCCACTTTCTATAACCATGTCCAAATGTAACACAAACCTAGACCTAACTGTCAGCTAGGCTTGTAAGCCTCAGATATGCTTGCAAGCCAAGTATTACAGTCATAACACCACTCATTCTGGCAGTCTGTTTTCAATCCTTTCCTGGTTAAGGAAATGGAATAAAGATACAGCTCCAGACTAATTCCCCAGAAAATGTCCTGTTCCTCACCTTCATCCACACAACATGCAACAGAGGAAGCTTCAATTCCCGAGTCCCATTAACACATGTCAGTCATTTGTCACTGACAACTGCACCTTCATGTGTGAAGTGCATGAAGCAGACCACACAAGAACAGAAATCCCCTCCTTCCCCCGAGAAAGGAGAGACAAAATAGAACAGTATTTCAGATTAATCCAACCCTGCTGTGGTCTATTTTGAAACTACTGAAAGCACTAAATTAATACCAAAGATTAAGCAAGTATACATGCTGAAAAGAATAGAGGCTGTGCACAGAGATATCGCATTGAGATGTTATCTGAAGTAGTACACACCCTCCTAACTGTCAGAACAAGACCTAACTCACTTAAGGCTCAGTGGGTGTCTGGGGGATTTTTTTGTGGTGGTGGTGATTATCAACTCTGTTCTCCTTCAGTTCTTGGACCAAGTATCATAGCTCCAAGGTTGTTTCTTAGTTAAAGCTGTTTTATCATTTGTTTATGCCTGTAGCATCAGCATACTCTGTATATGCATTTTAATACCTGAAGATAGCACTATGGGCAGTGTTTTCTCTGTATTGCTCAATACTAATAAAAGAGCTACTCTCCAACCTTAGGTAATCAAAGTTGTAAAAGTGGCACTGAAGAGGGCCAAGTTAAACAAGGAAGCAATTAAGACAAAGCCATTGTCCAAACCCTGTAAGCCAGAGGTGCTTCCAAAAGGATAGACCAAAAGCTGATAAAAGTTGGATATTTAGCAGGAGCTCTCAAGGTGCCTGTTCAGAAACACATGTTTAACTTCAGCAGACAAAGAGCAGCCCGCAGCATCAGCCTCTCAAGTGCATTTCCTAATGCACTGGCTATGTGCTAGCAGTAGCTCAGGGTCTCCTTAGAGCACTTCTCACTTCAAGTGAGGCACTCCATAGCAAGGTGCACCTTACTATGAAAATGTGACCTTATAGTGATGTGGAGGATCACAACAGTAATTTCCCATATACTATTTCACAGGGGCAAAAAAAAAAAAGGGGGGCTTAAATGTATTTTATTACCTTTAAAACACTGGAAGAGACAGCTGCAGGCTAGCACTAATAGATCATTCCTGTCTCACATACACATATCTTAGAATTAGATAATCAAACTTGATTAGAAGAATAGATTTCATTCCCTTACACTAGGGAAGTTACATCTAGAGGCTATTTGTTACATTATCCTGAGAATCGTTACATTTGGTTTGCACTGAGCATCACCAAACAGAAAGCCTGCCCTGGGAATTAAGTCACACTTGTCAGAAACTTGCTACATTAAACAAAATTTTGAACCCATGCCAAACAACTATGTCCACAGATAAGATCTTTAAAAAAAAGTATAAAAAAACCCCAAGTTTTTTTTAAGTATTAACATTGTATCAGTAGTAGGAAAGACAAAATAAATCTGATCCCTGCGAGAGGAAGGGGGTGCATAGGGAAAGGAAACATAATTTATATTTTTGTTTCAAACAGAAGCTGATGTCTAAGCCTTTAGAATAATTCAGTCCATATTTTGTCTTTAACCATAAAAAGATAATTTGTCTCAGACCACAAAGATATTTTGTAAGAAAGTCACAATGGCATATTCCTCCCGAGAGGAGGATCAGTAATAAAAACATTTCAGTAAATGAGTACATAAAATGTAGGAGATAGTGATTTAGTAAAGACACAAACTAAAATGTGTAATCCGAATACTCCTTTTTCAAAGTAGTTAGAGGGATACCATCCATTTAAAACTCACAAGCAAAGTGTCACTTTCAACGGATGCTTTGTGAATAGTTGAGTACTATTTGTTTTGCGAAGGGAGAAAGTCTTCAGCATCAGCACTAAGCTTCTCTCCGCTTTGACACATGTAAGTTTAGTTATTGCTTTCTCCAACAATTGATTTTATTCACAGTCATTCTTTGGAGGTTACTCCATCAAAAGTTAACAATACCTAACCTAAGGTATCCCGTTAAGGTGATTCTCTGACTAGGTCTGAGGATGTCAGTAAGCTGTCTTCCTTGCAACATCGCATTAAAATACTGCCACGTTTAAAAAGTGGGAGTAAGTAAGGAAAGAGTACACATGGGTCCAACACCCTAGCACGATAATTAAAGTGAGGAGACCCATTCTTAAGAAATAGCCCTCAAGTATTATTAAAACTCGAGATGCAGTTCAGTCTGAAGCTTGGCAGGAAGAAACAGCCCCTGGCACTTGTACGCATTCCAAAACAGAACGTCACTTTCTCTAAGGGAAAGTATTCCCTGAGGCACCCTGGTTTAGGGAGTATACCAACTCCCGCCACTGCTATTTGGAGCTGAACATATGCCAAGCAAATAACCTGCTGCAAGTTTGTGATATGTGCTCTGCATCCTGCAGTAACCACTTGGTTAATTACAAGCACTCAGTATGAAGCATTTCCATAAAGTTTTAACTGCATTCCCACAGCAAGCAAGGTTTAGAATAAAATCTACTGTTGCAATGTCATTTTAGTCTGCAACTATCAGAGGAACAAATAGAGAACTTCAAAGACAGCTCTGCTTTGAGCAAGAGGTCACCTTATCTAGCCTCCAGAGCAGAAGGATTATACTTCCCGTCTAAGTTTTCCTAAGATTCTACAATAAATGACAAGCTTGGGATTTTAGTGCTTTCAAATTTTGTTCTCTATACTTAAGTGTTCAGAGAGTTAAATCTAACAATGGTTTTGCAGTGGGTTGGCCATCAGTTGCCCAAAGTTCTATCACTCCTCTCCTCAGCTGGACAGGGGAGAGAAAATATAAGGAAAGGCTCATGGGTCAGGGTACAAACAGATCACTCACCAATTACAGTCATGGGCAAAACAGACTCGACTTGGTGAAATCAGTTTAGTGTATTGAAAATCAAAAGTTGGAGCAGGGTAGTGAAAAAAAATAATAAATATCTCAAACTCCTTCCCACCACTTCTCCCTTTTTCCCAGGCTCTACATCACTCCCGATTTCTCCACCTACTCCCCCCAAGCAGCACAGGGCGACAGGCAATGGGGGTTGTGGTCACTTCATTAAACATTGTCTCTGCTGCTCCTTCCTCCTCACACTCTTCCCCCGATCCAGCGTGGGCCCTTCCCATGGGCTGCAGTCCTTCAGAAACAGACTGCTCTCACATGAGTCCCGCACAGGGTCCCAAGTCCTGCCAGCAAACCTGATCCAGCACAGGTTCTCCACAGGGTCCCAGCCTCTCTCAGGCATATCCACCTGCTCCCGTGTGGGGTCCTCCACAGACTGCAGGTGGATATCTGTTCCAGCACGGACCTCCATGGGCTGCAGGGGGACAGCCTGCCTCACCATGGTCTTCACCATGGGCTGCAGGGGAATCTCTGCTCCGGCATCTGGGGCACCTCCTCCCCCTTCTTCACTGACCTTGGTGTCTGCAGAGTTGCTCCTCTCACACATTCTCACTCCTCTCTCCCAGCTGCTGTTGTACAGCAGGTTCTCTTTTCCCCCTTCATAAATATGTTATCCCAGAGGTGCTACCACTGTCACTCACGGGCTCAGCCTGGACCAGCAGCAGGTCTGTCTTGGAGCCGGCTGGCATTGGCTCTATCAGACATGGGAGAAACTTTGGCATCTTCTCAAAGCTACCCCTACAGCCTTGCTGCTAGCAGAACCTTGCCATGCAAACCTAACACAGTTTTCTATGCTTACTCTCTCCATAGGAGAAGACAGTAAAGTTACAAGTCTCCAGCTCTGCACAGCTGACTTGCACGATTGAAGAACATTTTTTCCCAAACTTTGCCTATCAGTTTGCAATAATTAGTATTCAGAAATTCATCTTCACACTTTAAACATCCACCTTCTGTATTTGCCCTCTGAACCCTTTTAGCAACAGGCAATAACTATTTATTTCATTTCAGGATCAGTGTTTGATAACTTCAGAGTTTCTCTCTGGTATACTCCTGAACACCACCAAAAAACATAAGGGCTTCCTTGCTATTTTAAATAACTTTCTACCAAAGTTATCAACATAATCCTTTCTGTCAGCAAGACAAAAAGCCACTGAAAAAGCTTACAATGAAGTTTAGGACAATACATTCACAGTGATCCATCATCTTACTGATGTTAAACACATTTGCTTAGTCTGGCTGTTTAAAAAGAAAGGAAAAAAAGTGATACTATTTCTGTCACCACCATGACTGGCTGTGCTGTTCCCTCACAATTACTTCTGTAATATATTAGCAATTTAAGGTTCTCTAAAGGAGACCTGTATGTTATTCTCACTCTTAGGTACAGTACTGATGTTCTAAAAATACACATTTTTCTGAGCATGACTAGACCTGTCAACAAGCATTTTCTCATTCAAGCCTAAAGTTAAGGAATTTTCTAGGTTCACTTAGGACACAAAAGTTCATACTTTAGATGCAGATGTTTTAACACTTAGTTACTACTATGGCTTTAAGAGTTTGAAAGCTCTTAGAACAGAAAAGATACTTTCAAGATTTTTGTGCATGTGCACACATGTGTGGAGGAGCGTCATCAATTCTATTGCCAAGCCGTTTCTAAAAGCATCCTGGATCAGAAATTAAAAGACACTGCGTATACACTTTCCCTTTATTAAAATAATTTAAAAAACCCACCCACACAAATATCAACTTTTGTATCGATATTTTCATTGTTTTCCTGGGCAGAGTCTGGGCAAAGGCTTCTAGAGATTTTCATGGCACTACTTTCCCCATTAAGAAAGGGCCAAATGAATATTGAAAGTTAAGCTGACTATCCAAACAAAACACACTCTAGCCTTGCAACTGTTCTCATCCTCTCTAGATTTTCTCCTTGTTGTTTTTAAATACTTCTGCCTTAAAAATTACGAAAAAGTAATGGCTTTGCAAAAACCTCAATGTTTTGTCCTCATGTCTGACTGACTACACAGTGACTGGATGAAGAGATATGAGAAGTCAAATACAAATTCTCATTTTCCAGTCCAGTGAATAAGCCTCCTTACTAATGACTTGAAACATCATTCAAAACCCATCATTGTTATCGAGCGCTCTGGGATTTTTCTTAAGCTCTCTTGCTCCCAAAAGAATTCAAGTTGCACTTTACTATATTAAATACAACACACCAATGCATATTATCAGTGCACATGTTTATGTATAAGAAACCTAATTTGTATTTGAAAAGGTGCTACAAGATGAACAGAAGGCTTTGACATCCCAGCCATATAACCACTAGTGATAGATGACATAGGGGTTACTCACATTACAAAATCTAAAATGCAACATCTCTGACACCATTTACAAGCTTCTGCCCTTCCACTCAATGCTGCCAATTCTCTAAGGTACTTAAAGTTCCTGGAAGACTAAGTAGAAACAGGAGTCTGTCAAAAAAAAACCAACCCCAAACCAGAAAACCCCCCTGCAGTATGTTGATATTCACAGAGCCTCTCTCTCAGTACAAATGTTGGCAAGTTGCTTCACTTTATCACTATGGTTGCCAAATAAAGCCAAATTTTATGATCAGTCATCCTCCAAGTTCTTCTACCAGAGTCAATAAGGTGATCTTATCTCCCATAACTGCCTCTCCAAATATAACACAAAGAGGTGAGTGATGCAACTATTACACTAGGGAAAGAGATGGAAAGAGATGAAAGTCTTAGTTTCATACCAGTGAAGTATTTTAAACTGAACCAAGGATTTTCTCCATGCTTACCATTTCTTCTAAAGAAGTGGTGTCTGCAACATACATAACCCCTAGTTGCAGCTGAGGGGTATGTAAGTCTGGTTTCTAAGAGCATTCAAATTCCCTAGGAAACAGTACAGCAAGAATATCTTCCTCTAAATTAACGGTGGGGTTTAAAATTAAGATTCACATTGATAGCAACTAAAGTCAGTCCTAGAATTAACACGTTTTCCACCATGTTTAATATATTTCAGCAGAAAGTCCTGACAGATACAGACAATGGCAAAAAAGACTTACCAGCCCATTTTCAGCCAGGGAAGTAAATAGAGCTTTGCTTATCTCAGGGAAAGCTAGGAGAAGGGAAAGCAGGCGTTTCAGCAGAGCAGCAGTAGCAAAGCTTATCTAGCATACCATGGGGTCACATTAAACCACAGTAGGACAGTTTTGCAGGCCTAGCTACATCCCTCAATTAAAAAAAAATAAATCATTCTGTGGATAATAGTGATTTTACTTTTGATTCTAGTTTAAGTGTGTTGCACACAGATGCTTTCTACAGTGCCAGGAGAGAGAAGAGATCGAAATTCAACTCTGGTATTTTAATTGTCTGTAGAGATTAGGTAAAAGAAACAATACAGATGAGACTAAACTATTTGCCTTCCCCTTCAAATGAGTGAAGGGGGCAAACAGAGAAATCAAACAACCGAGCTGCAGTAATCAAGAGCCTTGACAGCTACCACCTTCCAGTCTGATGAGATTCATAGTCCTAGTTCCTCTCTTTACGACTCTTAACACACACTTCAGGTGGATAAAGCCTCACTGTACAGAATAGTACATACACAGTCACACACTGCTTAAGACACTCTCCNCTGAGATTCATATTCCTAGTTCCTCTCTTTATGACTCTTAGCACACACTTCAGGTGGATAAAACCTCACTGTCAATATTGCCACTAGAATGTTTTTTTTGCTGCATTATAACAGAATAGTACATACACAAACACACACTGCTTAAGACACTCTCCACAAAAGGAGAATACAAAATTAAGATTCTTAGTGCTTCTGTGCTGACAGCTTAAAAGATAGCTTCTTCACTAGTCCCAACTAAAAGAAAAGCATTTAAGTAAACATGAACCTTCCAACTCACAATTTAGCTACATAATTATGATTATTTTTTTACTACAGGATATGCAAGTTGTCTTAACAGAAAATACATGTAGGAGCACAACTGCATTCTCACATAATTTTAGACTTACAGGATAATTCAGGCTGTGAGGGGCCTCAGGAGGTTGTTTAGTCCAGCCTCCCACTCAAATCATGGCAAAGATGCGGAGTTTCATAAGTGAGAGTCACACAATATCAAAGTCTTTTCCAAGCAGACTAAAACATGTCTATTAATACATTACGGTTTAAGAGTCAAGCCTTTTAGAGATGGAGAGACTAAAGCATTAACAAGCTTAAGCTAAAGTGTTTCATTTGCAATATAGCTTTGCAATTATCTAATTGTCTAATATCCATCTCTCCTAATACTAAAGATCACATCCCCCAGTTTTTGCTTCTTGTATCTCCTCCCAAGTTCCCCAAGGAAGACCTAAGCTCCACAAGAAAGACTTAAGACAATTGCAAAACAATTTTTTTAAAATAAGCATCAGAATTCTTAGTTATAACAGACCCTTTCCTCTTCAGCTCAGGTACGTTTATTCTCTTGATAATTTCACATTAAATTGAAGCCTTTCCTCCACATACCACACTCTTGGCAATTACACAATCAGGATACTCAGCACATTTCCTTTTTTCACAAGCTGCACCAGTACAGCTGATATTTAGTAAGGTTTAATTGCATTGCTAATATTTCACAGGGGGGTGAAGGATGCTGCTTAAGGATCAGCAAAACGGTATCAGAACTATTATCTTTTGAACAAGTTTTATTTTAGGTACTCTCGAGAAGATATGGCTTACAGAACAGAAAAGTATGCAGTCAACACCAGATAGCCAAGCACTGCATATAGCAAGAACTTAAAGTAGTTTTAAACAATATTGAGTCCATACAGCCTTATGAAACAGATCAGTAAAAAGTGTCCTCATTCAAAGCAATTTGTCTGGTATTATAATTAACACCAGAAGCTGCTTTCCATTCAGTATCCTTGCGTAATACTATTCCTAGAAGATATAAGTGAGTGTTATCTAGATATCTTATTATGTGGTGATATTAGTGGAGAGTTTACACAATGGATGCAATTAGAGAAGAAAGTGTTTTAATCTAAGTGAATGAAAGGTAAAAATGCACATCTTTGCAGTAAGGAATCTATTCTGTACATACAGCACTTTGCCCTGGACAGAAAACATGTCTATTAGATTTGTTGGGATGTTCTTACCAATTTCAGCTGGTTTGTAATTTGGAAAAGTTTCTGCATGTTCTACGAAAACCGACAGCAACTAATTGCATTATGGTAAGCATTACCATTTATTCATAGCAGAAGATCACTATGTAAATTTACATTTGCTGTTAAATAAATTAGATAACACTTCATCCTAGGAAAATTTTCATTTCTACTTTAAAGAAGGGTAATGGGGTTAGATAATTGCTTTTGGTGAGTAGATTAATTCATTCATGACCAGGAAAATGAATGCCTAGGAGTTTCCACTGAACCATCAGCCTATTTCCATCATGTGAAAAAACTGTACAAGATGCATAATGATTCTGTATGCATAGCCATAATGGATCCTATTATGGTCCAAATGGCTCTTTATATTTGGTATCATCCAGGATTCCTTTGATTTGTTTGTATTTTAGTATATGACAGAACACACCTTGAGATACAAGTTTTACTATATATCTTTAAGAGCCATGAAAGGTCAAAAACAAAACACAAAACACAAATGACAAATTGCAAGCAGAAGGGCTTGCGCCTTAATGTTATGAAACTGAGAGAGTCTTGTGCATGATTAATCAAGACACATCCATGGAATTTTAGGATGAAACACTTTTTGAATCCTAAAAGCCAGCATCCACTTCATTCTGCTTTTATAGACTCAGCTTTCATAACTAGAAAGAGCCACAGTCAGTTGTGAAATGGGAAATTATAACAACAACCACTACTATGGTAAAATAGTTAATACAACCAAGAGAAACACACAACCACCATTTACAGATTAACCATATTAATCAAATGCATTGTAATTAATGACACAGCAGCATGTATTTATCTACATGTTAACCTCTGATACGAAAAAATACCCCAACTGAAGTTAGAGAACTTCCATGAGCAATACATTACTTTCCTAAACACAAGTGACACCTGTCATGACAGTCTGTCTTACCATATTTGAACAGTTGTCTTCATCCCTACACTTTCAGTCAAACTGAAGTTACAACAGCAAGCAAAGAGAAAAAAAGACATTGCAGAAGTTGCTTCATTTTTAACAACTTTTGAGCTGACAAAGTCTGTTTACACTTTAAAAACCTAAACTGGAACTACGAGGGAAACTTTTTTCAATATAAACCAATAAACAGTCCCTCACTTCAAGTGAGTTCCACAGAGTAGCACAGTTCAAGAATCTAGTCCATCTGTGTTCTTTAATTAAATATATTTCCCAGCCATAACTTGCAATCACTTTTCTATAACACAGTGCAAGTGTAAACCTGCTAGTAGAGGGAAAAAAGTTCTGCTTATAGAAAGAGCTTATTAGCTTATATACACATATTGTAGACTTAAATTAACAATACCTGCACAATTAAGCAATAATACTGTTCTTAACATATATTATAAGCACTCATACCCCCCAATGAAACTAATAAGCACCTTTTTTTTTTACAGTGTAACTTGTAGTCACTTCATGCACTGATTGCACCATCTTCCACCTCATTCATTCCCCCACTCTAAAGTCAGACCATTCTCAGGCTCTCAGCTACTTTTACACTGTTTATCAGCAGCTACATGTTTCATTCTACACCAATAAAGAGTCTGCATGAGCACAATCCATATGCTACTCTCCGAGTTTAGACAATGGGTTATGGAAACCCAGCAATAAAATCTCTGTACTTGAGTATAAGGTTTTGGTGATTATTTTTTTTAAGTCATTAGGATTTCAGTGTAATGTCCACATTGGCAGATGACTCAACTATGTTCTGTCACCTTGTAATTGCTCACACAGCTATACACACTATTTGAACAAACTGGAACAAAGAAGGTATGGCTTTTGCATTTTAAGTGTGTATTGAATAACAATTTCAGATATTAGGACACCAGAATTACTTGAACTCATCCCACCAGACTTATGCTGGGAAGGATTTCGACACAAGACCCCAAAACAAGCCACAGAAAAGACAGGGTGTACCAAGCATACTGGTGTTAATTCAACCCTTTCTGACAATAAGAAAAATAATTGAGTGTTATCATCACTGGCTACTCAAGGACATCAGAACACCAAAGTACTGAGAAACCATTTGACCTTTCAAAAAAAAAATGTCAGTGGCAATTCTGCAGGCTGGAACAGAGGTGTTCCCCACCCCCACTAGCCTTTGGGTCTTCAGTTAATCTTATCTCACTGTGGGGTAGTAAATTCCCAGGAGGACTCATCCTAAACCAGCTGTAGTACAAGGTGATGTTAAGAACCAGAAACTCCATCACTGGCTTTTCCTTCTTCGTTTCTCCCAAGGCAGAGGGCTGCCTACAGGCTTAGCCCACCACAGCCCCCTTCCCAGACCACAGAGTCCCCTCAGTCCCAGTGGGAAACTCTGCTTGGGTGCTTTCCTGAAGAAATAAAGAGAACACATTTATGCACATAAAACTTCCCAATTCAACCCCCACCTGCTAAAACAGTGGAATCCTGTAAGCTGGACACCAAACCTTCTTTGGTGGTGAAAATCACAGGAGCAGCCTGGTGTGAGGTGGTAGCAGCAGAATGAGTATTGCAGACAGTGTGGAGACAAGCAGTTCTCCAAACCAGTAAGCACTGGTGGCACACTGGGATAATTTACACTTGGGTACACACCTGGCCATGGTAAGAAGGAGGGGTAGAAGAGGAAGGGAGTATATTGTGGCTGGTCTTTGCTTTTTGGAAGGGCAGATGAAAGGTCTGCAGAGTTTCACTGTAAAGGAATGTGCTTCAAAGGAGAGCTCAAGACAAATACGATTTTGTCAGCTCTAACTACAGAACTGGAGAGCAGGGGAGAACAGCATAAAGGTATTCCACACCTATTACTGTAGCATGTTAGGATTTTTTCAACTAGGGAATAGTCCTCAACAACAGAAAACTGGATTCGTTCTTCTTTCCAAGTAAACTTCAGCAAAAGTTAACAGCCAGAGGAAGGAATTGCAGAATTCAGAAGTTAACCCATGCTAAAGCACGAGCCTTTTAATTAATTTCACCACTCGTTAACAGCTGAAGGCCTTAGGCAAGTGCATTAAATGGGAAGGTACCGAGCAGCTCCCCCTCCCCTCAGTGCCCAGGCCCAGCCCCTCCAGGGAAGCCGGGACAGCATCCCCTCTCCCCAGGGAGCAAAGCTCCTCTCCAGGCCGCCAATGTGCGCTCTGTGCAGCGCTGCGGGCACCACCGGGGTTTAAAGAGCAGGAACAGCGCCCTGAGGGGCAGCAGAGGCAGGGGGCGAGGTGCAGCCCCAGCACTGAGCCGCGGGGTGCCCGACACGGCCCGGGGGTGCCCGACAGCGCCTCACGGAGATGGCTGAGGGCGGGCAGAGCAGGGGGGACCGCTCCTCTTCGCCCCGGGGGACAGCGGGTTCCGCGCACGCACAGAGCGCCCCGGGCTCCCCTCGGCCCCGCAGCCGCCCCCAGGCCGTGCCCGCAGCA
>VZRW01013362.1:15576-155695 GCA_013398125.1 Aegotheles bennettii
CCGGCCGGCGGGCGGGCATCCCCCGGCCAGAGCAGAGGCACCCCCGCCCCTGGGAAAGACACGGGGGCGGCTTTTGATCGCCGGGCACCCCCGAGATTCCTCGGTGCCTCTGCTGGACTCTGTGCCGAGGGTGAGGGACCGGCTGTGTTCAGCTTCTGGGGCTGAGGGGCTGATCAGTGCCTCCTCTCCCAGCCACTGGCTGCCTTTCCTTCCCCTTCCAGCCTCTTCCCAAACCTTTCTGGGACAAACCGACCCCTTAGATCCTTGCAGCCCAGGACACCTCGTAACTGAGTACAAGGGATGTGAGAAATTAAAGGATTAAGCTGTTAAATGTTGTACCAGGGTTCGTGGCTGTGAATTCGGGAATGTGTTCTCAATTCCAAGCAGGAGCAGTGGCTTTATGATCTGTCAATCTGACAATTTTATGACAGAAGCACAGATTTTTCTCTTGCTGCTCCTAATGAAGGTTTAAACAGAGAAGTAAGAGATCACAGGCTTTTAAAACGTTCATGGTTTTTCATTGTTTTGGTGTGGCAATGGATTTTCTGGGACTAGGAGGTGGAAATTGTTAGCCCACTCAACTGTAGTGAATCAAAGAGTCCTTTGGGAAATCTGCAGCCTAAATGAAGTGTCCAGCTGATGTACAGTCAGCAGTTCAAAACATGGCTTTGTGATGTAAATCAAGATTGTAGAATGCTCTAATCTTTGTGGTGCAGATTTTATAGCACATAGGCAATAATGAATTAATGGAATGTTTATTTGAATTGAACTTCTAACAGTCTTCCAACAAAAACAGTTAAAACGTGGGTTCTTGATTTGTCAGCCAATGTTTTTCTACTGCTTTTGCTACCCTTTTGATGAAACTCTTAAGGATTTAGAACCTTCCTGTGCAACCATGAAGAAATCTTTTGAAAAGGCCTTAATAGCATATTTCATAAATATGAAAGGCTTGGTTCTGCTTTGCACTTTTGATAATCAATTGCACTAGCAGAATTTCTGCATCCTGATCAGGTGGTAGTTACAAGCTCTAATCTTCTCAAAGATTAAAGGATTAGACAATATGGGAAGCTGTGAGAGTTTCTTTTCTTTTTATGTTTTTTTTTTTAGCTCCAACAAATCCCAGAACTGTTCTTCCAAGTGTTCTTGCTGCAGTGGAATTGACTTTCACAAAGCAAGTATTTTTAAGGCTTTCTGAAACAAATTCCCACATTTTGCAGTAATTTTGATAAATCCAGTATGTCAGGGAAATTGTTCCTGGTTAATGCAGATGTAACTGACAGCAGATTTTTAATTGTTTGCTCCAGTTTTGTTTCATACCTGTTGGAAAGCACATCTCTTAAAGCAGACAGATTTTTGTTAGTCCCTTGACGTGTTTCATTGCCCATAAAGGGACTTTGTCCATTTAATTCTATTGCAATGAGTAAGATTAATATCTACATGCCATTTCTAAGCCTTCCTGCTGGTTTTCTTCAGGGTTTGAAAACAAGCAAAATCTCTGTTGTTGTGTTATCAGTCTAAATGTATGAAAAAGAATCAGAAATAGGTCCTTAAAATACGGAGTTTTAGTGCTTTGTATGTCTAAGCAGTTAATGCATTTAATGATTATTATTAAAAATGCTGTCAAAGGTGCTCAACAGGACAGAGGTACAACTGTTTGTGTCAATTTCAGGTACAGTAGTAGGTAAGTGACTTTCTGGTATCACTGAATTAAAAACACACCCTAACACCTTCCAGCATGGAGAAAACACTAGTGATTGAAACTGTTTTCATGGTAAGCAGAGCTTTTTAGGAAAAGCAGGATCTCTGAATAGTCTTCTTAATGGTGCTCTGTTACATAATTTGAAGTGACTGAGCATAACGAAGTACAATGTTAATAAAATGAGGTTAAAACTTTGGGTTAATAAGGAATGATGACTTCTTGAAGACTAGTCACAGAGACAGTCAGCTAGTGAAGCACTTGTTGCTGAAGATGATGTAATTTATAAAGTTGTTCATCTTTTCATTTCAATAACTTACCTGTTACAAACCTATGAACATCCTAAAATATTGTACCTGGTTGCTGAGCTTTGACTCGGAGGTCTCAATTACAAGGTGTAGTCATCCCTCCCTCCATAATAGTAGAATTAAAAAATTCATCAGAATTAATTTCTTGGCTTGTACGTATTTCTCCTGGCTATAACTGATGATCTATTTTGAATGGCAGTACAAACTTAGTCTTGTAATGCAAT
Source organism: Aegotheles bennettii (assembly GCA_013398125.1). NCBI lineage: Eukaryota > Metazoa > Chordata > Aves > Caprimulgiformes > Aegothelidae > Aegotheles > Aegotheles bennettii. The sequence goes on from VZRW01013362.1 coordinate 17,805, forward strand.
CTAGGTTTGCTTGAGCCAAACGTTTTGAACATGGATGCCTTGCTGTTACACATGGGGTTACTTTGCAGAGATTGTTACCTCGTTTGTAGACCAATTGCTGGGAGTGACCAGAGAGTTTCCCCTAACAGCTTTCTGCTGAAGTCACTCCAGAAGCTATGCTCTGTTCATGTTTTCAATCTCTTATTATCAGTAATTTGCATTAATAATGAACCAGGAGGTTCAAGAGGTACTCATTCAGTACAAGAGGTAGTACTATCTTCAAGATATTTGTTATGCTGTAAGCCAAATGACAAAAGTTGCTGCAGAGCTGGGCCTGCCTGGGCTGGTCACTGTCCACTGCTGAGGCTTTTTTAGGCTACAGGGCAAACCAGAGTTTTTAGAAGAGGGACTTTTAAAAAGATAATCAGAGTTTTGCTGATGTTTCTGGGATGTCCTCTCATAAACCTGAGGTGGAGCAGGAGATGAAAGTGTTCATGAAGTGCAGAGACAGCCATTTGCAATGAAATCATCTCTTCCCAAAGCTCTCAGCTGAGCTGCATCCTAGTCCTAGCAGTCATTCTCAGCCCCCTTGAGAGCAGACATGATGTTCAGGTGAGATGATAACTCCTCATTTATTTCCTTTCTGCAGTTGTTCAGCTAGTTGAGCATACCTGGGATAGGTGCTAGTCTTGATGTGATATCTTGATGTGATACCCTTAGGAACTACTGTTGGGAACTTACTGCAAGGACTTGCTCTCAGACACATTCTCCTGGAACAGCTTTTATTTCATGAGCCTGAACTTGATGTACTGTTGCAACCCTTCCAGATCTTCTGGGTTATGGTATGGGTTTTGGGTTTGGTTTTTTTTTGCTAATAAATGTGTAGATTAACTAGAGATATCATCTTTTTAGTGCTTAGTATCTTGTTCAGCAGAATATCTACCGTATCCAAGTAAGGCAAATAAAAACTAGGTGCCAAAATCAGTTGTGGGCAGTCTGCTCTATTTTGACTAACTGAAACTCTGCTAGCTTATGACAAGCTAGCCCAAGTGATCTTATTTCTCTCTTCTCTCATGCTTTCTGTGTGGGCTTTTTTTATATAAAATGTTTTTATTTTTTTATATTTTTTTTATATCAAATGTTTTGTAATGTCTTTTAATATGTACTGGACCAGTTTAATTCAACCAAGCTCATTGTTTTCAGTGGCCTTATGCCAAAAATAAATTTTGTCCTGGAGCTCTGACAGAGGGAGAAAATAGCTGTTTAATTACAGATATTTAAAATCAGGGTTGCAGCTCTCATCATTCCATTTACCAATTTAGTTTCTGCAAATATGATCTTATCTGTTAAGACCTATTTAAAAAGGTTTTTTTCTGTTTCTTTGCCATTTTAATTAGTATTTATAAGTATACAATCCTTCTGTATTTTGACTTTTACAGCTATGTCTTTACATAGCAGTGAGCTTTATCGGGAAAGAAGTAATATCTGTAGTAAAGTTATTTGTGTAAGGAAAGATCTTGCAGAATTCAAGAAATAACATGAAATGCAAACCTAATCTTGTAAATCTTGGGTTTTGTTTACTGAATAAGACAGGTTCTAATCTGTAAGAATGCATGGGTGTAGAGATGCTTGTTTCCTGAAGGTTCACATACTGCATTGAGAATGGTCATTCTGCAAAGGTCAAGTAATAGGTCTATATCAAAGTAATCACAATTACTCTCTAGTTCTGTATCAAAATAATAATTACTTTTAAAAATTTTTAAGAAGTAGACAGTTCATAACAGTGTTAATTAGCTAGCCCTTACCAAGATACATTGGATTTTATGGGAAATTTTAATCTAAGGCTGAATGTCCCTTTCTCTCCCATCTGAACAAACAATTGTTTATTTGCTGAATATTTTTTGGGTGCTGAAGATAATTGAGCATAAAATGTGGCATTTTATTTGGCACTCAGATATTGTGTTAGGTCACAGCATCTATGAAAGGAAGTAAAGCATGTGGTTGTGTTCTGAAGAGCTTTTTTATTATCATTATCTATTCAAAGTTGTGGTTGTCTCTTGCATAGATGTGATGGGCATTGTGTGACCTGAAGCAACATTTCATTTCTCCTTCTGGACAAGCCAGCTTTACTGCCAGCCATCGTGTTCCCCTGACTTAAAAACTGCTATCAGTAAGTTATGCTGGTGTCCCTAAAGTAGGCAGGGCATTTCATGGTGAGTCTTCTCTATTCTTTGTTCAGCCTAACAGTAGAGACACTCTTTATGTGAGTAGGGGTCTGGTACCTTACTCCTTACTAACTCTTCCTCCTGAGGAAGCTGCGGTAACATGCTGATGCTTACAGATATTGTGAGAATAAATCTGTAACTCCACGAGGTCTTAACTCTGCCTCTTTCTTGTTTAGTTTTTGTGTAGTAGGCATACTACATTTGTAGACATAGAATTTGTAGATCCTTTCATAGGACTGCTTTCTTTGTTACTCTGGACAAAAGTAAAATGAAAGCACATCTGCTGTTACCTGTGGAAGGGATTGTTGTAGCAAGGTCAGTCTGTGTTTTGAAAAAGATTGGAAGGAGGCTGTGTTGCTTGTTAGAGGGTACGGGTGAAATGCAGTCTTGATAGTGACCGCAATGTTAACTGTTATTGGAGGAGGATCAGTGGGAAGGGACATCAGTCATTGACATTATAAGCTTTATTTCCTTAGTTGTTGGTTTTTTTTTTCTTTCACAATATCTCTATAACCCAAGAGGGCTCTGATTCTCCTGAGAAGGCTATAAACCTGAGCTTGATACACTACTTTGAGTTTACATGTCTGAGAAGAAAGAGCGGTTAGAGTGGAATCGTGCAGTTCTCATTAGCTATTCCTTGCAAAAAGGGAATATGGAGGTGTAGGCAATAAATCTGAAAATATTTGGAAAAAGCAAACAATTTGTTCCTGTGGTTTTCACACAGATTTCCTGCAGTTCAGCCTGCCTTGGGTTTTTCTGTACAACTTCCCCTATTGTAATGGTGTGATTTATGTGGAAGTCGTGTGGCTGCAGTCTTCAGTAGCTGTATTTAACTTTCTACTTTTGAAAAGATGTTGACACTAGTCTTACTACTTGTGTTCAAAGTCATCTTTTCTTTTCAGAATGGCTTCCTCTCAGGTCTGAGGAAACGAGAAGAGGCAGAATTAATACAAAGTCAAAGGAACTGTTACACAGATCTGCTGCTTCTTTGGCTTTTTTGCCACTTTTTTCACAATTCTTGCCTCTGGTTCTGCTCTTACCCAAAGGGATATGAAACTGCAGAGATTCCTATGGTCTTCCTTCTTGTTGTTTCTGCAATATTTAGATTAGCTTTGGTTGTGTCAACCTCATTGGGTCACTAAAGCAGCATCGTCCAGTTTGCATCATCTCTGCTTACTTGGTTACCTTCATATTGAGAGAATCAACACTGTGAGCCAAACTGGGCTGATACTGACAGCGAGATGTCAATAGCTACTGTATTCTGAGTTTGCCTGGTTCACTCCCTGCTATGTTTTCTCCTATTTGGCTGGAACCTACTGTACTTTATACAGCCTCCAGCCCTTGCCTCAACGTGCTCTTAAGCTCATCTGCCTTTCTAGCTCTCTGTTGTACCTTACTAGTCCAGGGAGGCTGCCAGCATGACTCCTGGCAGTTAATCCTATAGAGCTTTTTCTGATGCCTCCCTCTTGGCAGCAGTGAGGACATGTCAGTGCCTGTTACCTAGGAATTTGTTTCACAAATCTGTTTAAGAGGGTTGCACCTAATGTTTATTACTTTTCCCATTACTAATAGGAACAAGCGATTCCATCCTTGACACAAGCATTTGGCAAGACCTCAGTATGATGTTTAACACAGGTAAAATCTAAATATCATTTAGGTGCTGTATCTAAACTAATCAGGAAAAGGCAATACGTCCAGGTTTCAATAAGAAATGAGTGATATTTTCTTTGGTTTTGCATGATTGTTGTATTGCCATTGAAGGGGAAAGAGTTTGAAAACAAGGTAGCAACAGCAAGATTAACTGTTTCTTCAGCGTTTTTTTTGTGTGGCTGGCAGAGATCAAGACCTGTAGCTTTCTAGAGATCAGGATAAAATGTTTATACAGAGCAAACTGGAAGCCAAATGCATAAATTAATTTATAGCACTGTTAGAAGGGTTTGGTTTGATCTAAAAGCAGAGGAGAGGAAAACGAAAATGCAGTTAAACAAGGAATGAACTTAAAATCACTTCTTAAAATCACCACAAAATAAATGTCAGTGAAACTGAAACTAATCTTCCTACTTTTTTTTTTTTGCTAGTAGCATCATTTTCAAACTCTAAATAGTGACAAGTCAATGCTTTGTCTTTTCCCAACTTCTTAAAATTACTGTATGTACTTTACCTGTTTGCATGGCATCAGTTTTCAAATCAACTCCTTATATTCCTTATCCTTTGAATTACTGAAGGTATTATTTTCTATTAAGGAATGTCATGCCCTCACAAGCAGTAAGGCTGTCTCTCTGTGGACATGAAATAATACCTAGCTCTAAAAAGGAGTTTAAACCAAAAAATATTTCCTCTAGAAAATGATGCGTTTATAAAAGCAGGGATGAATCTATTACTCTTAATACTTTTAAGTTAAAATCTGCTTAGAATCCATAAACTGGCAAGTCAGTTTTCCAGAAATGCATATATAAAGGCATCTCATTACTGTAACAAAGTTAACTAGATTCATTGACACAATGAATAGTTGCTTGTCTTTCATGAAGAGCAGCAGGGCCATTTTAAAGTTGTACCATTTCTCTTCATATCAGTCAAACTTCTGCTGTGAAGGAGTGTGCAGATATCACTTGCTCTGTAGAGCAAGTGGTATTTTGAAAGCAGTTTGGTGTTATTACTGCTGCTAGAGTGGAAACACATCAAAACAATAGGAAGGTGAATCATTGTATTGTGCTTTGATGATTAAAGGTATCCACAAAGCAGGGTGTAACTGAACTGGAAGAACGTAGCCTGGAGGAGCAAAAAGCATTTGGCAAAAAGCACGCTTGGAGAATTAAGAATTTATAGTAGTCTTCAGACTTTTCCTTAAAAGGAGCCTGTAGGCTTTCAGCCTCAGCCCTCCTTGTGAGATTTTAGACTGTCATCGAAGTGTGTGTGAAGGGGCTGGAAAGTTTGAGCATTATCTGTGAAATTAATGTACCTTTGTAAATACCTTCTACATGAACTGCAGCACGTGTGAAGTGTGGATTCAGCTGGAAGGTGAGGTTGGCAGGTCCTGTACTGGATTGCCCAGTGAATATGTGTTTTGCATAAAATATGCTGATTCTTTATTACTGGAAAGGATTGAACTGTGGTGAGTCTCGGTCTTGTGGGCGTGACTGAGGTGGTCTGCAGGAAGCCCTGGGTGCCAAAAATAAGGAGCTTTATTTCCAATGTACTTCTGAAAGGCGTAGTCTTTTTACTGTCACTAGAGGAATAGGTGTAACACAAACACATTGCTTGCTATTTAGCAAAAGTTTTTTCTGTTTTCATCCGAAACTCAGTTTTTAACAGCTCTATCTTCTTGTAAGCTTTGTATGATCATTTCTACAAAGGATCATTTCTAACCGAATAAAGTAGTTTTGGTTTAAACTGGAAACCGCCTGTGGAATCTCCTCCTACAGATGGTACTTGGCTTTTTGCTGTGACTTGAAAAAGGGTAAGGCATAAGCTTAAGAAAAATGTAGAGAAAAGATGTTAATAGGGTGGTGAAGGGAATAAGCTTTCAAACCATTCATGTAACAAAGGTGAAGTATTTTAGTCACCATGGTAAATGTCAGATCCTTAGCCTACTTTTTACCACAAACAGATACAGGAAGTGCTCTTCAAACTCTGCAGGAGTTGGTGACCATAAACAGAATATTTGAATACCTCTCCAAGGTAGTGATTATATGGTTTGCTCTGTGGTACTGCTAACAACCTTAATCTCTGTGAATCTATAATCTTGTTAGGATTAGACTGAAATCTGACTAGATAATTAAAGTGAGCTCCAAACAGTGGTTTGACCTAATATCTCTTAGTGGTACAATTTCCATGTGAATGGATTTGCCTTGGAGCATGTGAAGTGTTCAGCAGAATCTCTGGGAGCTGATGGCCTCCTGTACCTCAAGAGTTTTTGCAAGGACTGCTCTTCCGAGACTGTACGAACTGAGGTCTAGGTCAGAACAGATTTTAATGTTGCAGAGCACATTTTCCATTGAAGGTAAATATGTTCACAGACCCTCCAGAGTGCTGAGAGTTGCAGGATAGGTTTAATCCTGAAATGAATGCACCTGTTAAAGTTACAGAAACAATATTTGGTTTCTTTGGTCCCTTTTTTAGGGTTCATTTATTGTGGACATGCATTTCACACTGCTTCCCTTACACAAACAGGAAGTACTGTGTTGCAATTGTAACTTTAAGATACATAATTACCAGTTGCATTACTGTGTTGTCTTTCCCCCCTGTGTCTGAGTGATTTGCACATGTCCTTCAGCCGTGTCTGACCACGTTTTTTTGGGGCAGGCTAAATACTAACATTACCGTCTTGCATGTGTGAAGAAAGCTTTGCCCCAAGTTGTATGGCAAGTCAGCGGTAGGATTGGATTGTGATTCCTGGTTCTCTGCTCCAGCCACTGGGTGAAAACAGACATTACAGCCAGGAAATGCAAATTGTCACTTTGCATAATGATCGTAGGTCTATTATGTAGCTGCTTCTTTGAACTGCTGCACCACAATTGGTAGTGCTTTCTGTGCCCTGAGGCTCTTCTAGAAATGAGCTGACTTGTACAATCTGCTTTTGGAGGTCTGGAAGGGTTGAACCTTTAACCAGTAAGACACGAAACTGTAAGAAGTTGATTATGGCTATTTAAAGACTCTTCATTCAGTTGAATTTTCTTCTATGTGCTAGTGTGATACTGTGAAGTTTCCAAAGAATCTGGTTGGTTTTTATTTTTCAGCTTCACACTATCCAGCCAAGTTCTGCACGTGTTTCAGAGAGGAATGGCAAGGATTAAAAACCAGCTCGTTAGACTCAACTACAGCCTGACAGTGGTAGAATAGAATTAATTAATGTTTATATCAGATCTCCAGTGCTACTGTAACTTTTCAACTCTACTCAAGAATACTTTATGAACCACAAACCAAAATGTTTACCGAGTATTTTGGATAGAAATAAACTAATGCTACATTTTTTTTTAAAAAAGGATGCTGTGATTGTTAATTACTTGTGGATTGGTTTTTGTTTGTTGTTTTACATAAATCTGATTCATAAAACAATAGATGTTGAGCACATTTCATTAAGCAGATCGTTTGGGTTTTTTAATTTAAAAATTTAGTAATAGGAATTTAATAATTTTCATTCTGAGCTGCTATTAACAAATTAATTTTGCTGACTTAATATGTTGAGTTATATATTTTCTCCACATAATAATATGTTCCGTGTGTGTAGGAATAACCAGGCAAAATACTTCCAGCATCCATTTCATCAATATGCGTGCTTGTAATTTCCATTAAAGAAATTCCAGTGAGGAAGTTATTTCCCTCCTCTTCATTCCGGTATTATGAGCTCACTCACAGGAGGGCAGAGGGGTACCAGGTTTTGGGCCTGAATTCCTTTGCCAGAGGAATGTGCAGTGAGACACAGGTACAGGCTAGCTCCACGACATACTTGTTTTGAGGGGCCCTTCTGCAACCCAGCAGCTTACAGATCTCAAATTTACAACACTTCTTTATCTGCCTGGTTTTGTTTTAAAAACCAGGACACAGCAGGATTTATCTTTATGAAGAATGTTGTAAGTTTTCTTTATTTTCAAATAACAGATATTGTTCCTTTTTCCATTCCCCTTTTATAGATAGGCAGTGTAAGTATATTACAAGACCCTTAAAAGCTGTGGATGTGATAGAAAGAAAGGTAGAGACAATTAAAAACCACTCGCTCTGCTGTCAGGTGCAGTCTGTGCTGTTTAACTGAGGTCAGAGAGGATTTAGCCTGCACCTTATGTAGGACGTCATTTGGGGCCTCATTGAACTGATCATACTCAGTTTATTTTGGAATTCTATTTAATGGCTGGCATAAGTAATCCTTACTTTCCTTACATATTGAATGTCCATGGCATCCTGTGTCTGATTATTTAGATGTTATTTCACACTAGTATCAACTTGTATCTTGAAAAAGCTGCAGAACTAAAACACTTCTATTAAATAAGTTCATCATAAAACTACTGTGGGAAAGTAATTAAAATTCTGTTTGAAACCAGATTCTCTCTGTAAGATGAAACCACAATTCATTCGATTGCTTGGCAGAGTTGTGAAATTTACTGTACTTGCTCAGTTTATATCCACCACAGCCTCTGCTTTTGATAAGCCTGAAGTCACTAATCCCTGTTTGATGATATGAAGTAGCTGTAGCAGGGTATTGATTTCTATCAGGTATGTTGTGGTTAGGGCAGGAAGCGAGTATTTGCAGATAAAACATGAGGAGTTGGTTGTGGCATAAGGAATAAGGAAACCGAGATTCTATTCTCAGCATAGCTTGATGAATGACTTTGGGTAACTTTCTTAAATGCTCTGTAACATGTATGGAGCTATCTGTAAAATAATCATGCATCTGCTGATCTTGGTGCTCTGTATGTCTGTTTATCAAGGAAAGGAAAAATATATTCAATTTTTCTTTCAAGTCATTGTAGTAGAGAGAGCTGCTCTCAGAGGGGAAGGTATACTTTAAGACAGGTAACATTGGTAACATTAAAAGAAATTTAAGGGGGAAGTTGCACATGTGCTTATTTGTGTTTTCCTCCTTTCCTAAAGTGATACAAGTATTTTCTTGAGTAATTCACCAGCTCTTCTAATATGTATGAATAGACAATCATAACATACAAAACATGTATTTTTTAAAAAAATTATCTGAATGGAACTTTGAATTTTAGTTTTGTTTTCACAAAACTAAAGAATTTACCCAAATCTTGTACTTTTCTTTACATATATTCTACTGAGGTCCCATGAGGCTGGTTAGAAATTAGGATTGCATAAAAGCCTAGAACCTACCAACAAATAGCATCTGTGTAAAGCAACAGCCCAAAGTTGGTGTTACTGTGTTTCATTCAAGTTATAGAGGCATAATGTAAATAAAAACATAAGTAATGTGGTATATTGCCTAGGGATACAGGTGATGCCAGCTTTTTTTCTTAAAGCATTACAAGAGGGTTGGGCTTAAGAGCACTAAGGATTTAATGAGTCTTAATTGCACTAACCTTAAAATGCTGTTGTTTTAACAGCAGTATATGCTAATTTTTGATTTTTGAAAAATCATGCCAATTTTAGCAGTCCTGCAGAATTTCCAGCATTGATTTTTAATGCAAAGAATGTTTTGGGGTTTTTAGGTCTTTACAGGTGTTGGAATCATGTGAAGATGAGAACATCCACTCTTATTTAAAATAAAATCTTGGTTTCCATCCCTTAATCTTGGACAAAAAATGAGGAAACCAGGAGAAAACAGAATGGTCCTAATAGTATCAGTTTTCTTCCATAGCTTTCAAGTCAGGTGCTTGACTGTAGAAGCTTGGTACATCACATCTGGATGTTTCCCTGAGGCTGGGTTATCTCAGACCTGTCAGCTGTGGGGTTTCTTGCGTCTTTGTATGAACCAATTGTCACCTACTGCTGCTGGAGTCAGGATCTCTGACAAGCTGGATGGAGGTCTGTTCAGATAAGGCTGGATTGAAGAGCAATAAAAATAAATCATACTTTTCTGGCCTACGGTGTCTGCTGGGTTGGTTATGTCATGTTTGATGCACACTGGACACAGTTGTGTTCAGAATGAAGTTCAGCTTTTAAACTACATTGACTGTGCACTGTCTAAATAGTTTTTGCAATTTCTGTGTCTTTGGGTGAGCTGGAGTTTGTAGGAGGAGAAAGGCTGTTAAATGAAGCGAGAAACTCCAGCAGAGAAGCCTGCAGTGCCAGGAGGCTGTGCCTATGCCCTGCGGATGGGTGCATGTGTATGCAGGGGAGGAGGGAGGGCAGGTTTTATTGATGGTTCCTCAGCAACCCTCTTTTAGGTCCCTTTTTGCAGTTTAATGTATAATTTGGTGCAAACTTTTACACTCCCGATGCAGCAAATGCAAGGTGTTTTGTTCAGTGTGAGGCAGAAGTATTTCTGTAGCTGGTTTAAATCCAAATAAATTAGAGAAGTTATACCTTAAGATAACGAAATAAATTAGATAACTTCCTAGTCCATTCTTTATTTTCCCTTTAGGCCAGGCAGCAAGTCTATGTGCTCTAAAAGTAATCAACTTAAATAAAATGTGTTCTTCCTTTCAGTTACTCTTTCCGTACTATTTGTTAGCAAAGGTCTTAAAACCTGAACTCATTTGGCAAAAAAAAAATATGTAATTTTAAATGTTTCTCAGGTCAGTACATTTGACTGAAATTTGATATTAATTAATTTAGCTTTGTTTGCTGAGTACCCATGCTGTATAAGCTACCATTGTCAGGGCACCTTTGCAAAGTCTGAAATGAAATATTTTCTTTTGAGTTGGCTGCTCATAGATAAGTGAACACTCATGTAACTTTTTGTTTGGGTTTCTATAGAATTTAATTTACAAACTTTGCTGGAAAATAACCTTTTGCCCTTATTAATGTATTCTGTACCACAAAGGAATCTGCAGGGTGTCAGGATGTACAATGTACAACCCTTGCTCTTCAGTTTGAAGTTGCTGTTTGCCTCTGAGGGGGGCGTTAGGAAGTGAATGGTTGGATCAGTTCACAGGCTGAACTTTTAGCTCTGGTTATATTTCTCCCATTGCAACTGTAGATCTTGTACCCATCACGGCAAAAGTTAGTCTGTGTGATGAATGTGGGAGTATAGATAGCTCTGAATTTTTCTTGTGGTTAAAGGAAGGAAATGTAGTACTTACCAGAAGTCCGGACTATGCAGTTGTATTCAGATTTTACATTTCAAAAATACTCTTCAGATCGTTTAACATATATAACAGTTTAACATTTATAACTGTTTATAAACTGTTAAAAGTCTGTGAGATTTAAGTATCTGCATGCACAGCTAAAGAAGTAATTTTTGTGAAGTTGTGAGCTTCCTCATGTTTTTATTAGTACTTCTGTAATGCTTGCACCTATGAACTTGGGTCACCAGATCTGACCCTACTGTACTATTGTGTGTGAAAAGTCAGAATTGAAATACAATCCCTACTCTGAAAGATTTGCAGCCTGTCAGACACATGCAAAACCTAAAAAAATCCTGGGAAAATACTGCTCAGCAAGGGGCAGTCTCATCACACCAACTGTAGAATTTCACTGCTGCTGTTTAAGAAACTGTGTACACACAGCTTTCTCTGATATTCATTCTGTTTGATGATGACAGCTCCTCTGCCTCTTAAAACATAGAGAATGCCCGAGCTAAATGTTTTTCCTGGGTGTAGGTGTGGAGGCTGAAGCCTGATTTTAATTGAAAATCACTTATTGCAGTAGGAAGGTGTTGGGAATCAGCTAGCTGTGGAAAGACTTGGAAACAATTGTCATTTCTCCAAAACCTGTTCTTTCTCCTCAGTCTTGCAGGATGGTGAGCTCAGAGCACAGCTGTGCTTTATGCTGCTGGCATGTAAATAGAGACCATAAAAAAGGAACCTTTCTTTAACAGGATTTTATTGTTAAGCTGATTGTTGATGTGAAAGATAAGATCATAAATCTTTTGAGTCAATGATCAGTGATCCAAAGGGATCATTCTCTTGTCTTCCTTTCAACAACAGAAGCATTAATTTTCCAGAAAACATGAAATTATTTCATATACTTGAGAAAAATCAGCCCCTGTACAGCCAAAAAAATACAGGAAACCCAGTCAAGCCAGAAAATACATCCCAGTGTTCACTCTAGGAACAATACACATGCCTCTTACAAATAGAGAAATTAATCAGGGTTGTAATCCTTGCGTAAGATTAACATTGAGTATCCAAAGCTATTATACTTAATTCAAGTAAAAATGCATGTGGGTGTATGTTTATATACAGCTATTGCTTAGTTTTGACCTCTTGGAAATCTCAAGGGACAGTAACAGCAGGTGGAAAGAGTTGTCAGGGTAAATTTGGCATTATATCCAGATTAGCTATTCAGTATCTCTTACTGACTGTTTTGATCTCTGTAAGAAGGTTTAAGGAGGAGAAGATATTTAGCCAGTCTAGTTTTGAGCTGATTTATTCATTTGACTCAGAGAATGACCATTAACAACCTGAATCCTTTTATGGCCGAAGAAGGAGGGTAATAGGGGTAATTTGGGCCAGGGTGTGCAGCCTGTCCACATTTCAGCACGCTGGGGAATGAGGGTTCAGGATAGTTATGCAGGTAGCAAAACCTAATACAGCCATTTTCAGGTAATAAAGGAGATGAAGCAAGTGCCACGTGGTTGTGGAGTACAGTGTATTAGGTTCCCTCAGTGTTAGTCTTTTGCAGCATACCAATAAACATTGTGCAGCACCTTTGAATGGGTAGAAGAATATATGATTTTCTCTGAAACAGTAAAGAATTTCAAGAAAGCAGAATATAATTGTCTTGGAATATGACCAGGATGCAATGTCTAATAACTTCCGTATCTCTGGTTTTCTAATGACCACCAGATGCCAGGACCTCTGTTTTTTATCTCATCTAAAAGAGAGGCTAAGTCATCAGAACCCCTGATAGCTCAGGATAGACTGAGATATAAATGCTTCCTGCTAATTCCCAGCCCTGCCTGTTCTATCACTCACATTTCTGGTGCAGCTTCTTATGACAACACGGTTGTGCTGAGACGGGGATTTTTGGATGGGGTTAGGTGCAAAAGGTTGCAGCTTTCCTGTGGGATACACACATTCCTTCGTGTCAAGGCAAAGGTTATGGTGATTATTGTCATAACAAAGACAAAATGCATCTAAACACGTTTCTCTAAAATATTTTAAAAACATTTTCTCTCTCCCTCAGGAATAACTTAATGGTCACTCTTTAAAATAAGGATTTGTGCTCAGTGATGAATTCAGAAGTAGTTTTTGAGCTGGAATTAATTAGAAACCAACTTGCTGATTGTAATTTCAAGGGGAGTTTTAGTGAGTGACCTTTCACTACTAGTTCTGTTCTTTTCATGAGCCTTTTCTTTTTCCCTTTTTTCCTTTTTTTTATATTTTTTTTTCTTTTTACCATTAAGAAAGCAATCAAATACTTCACCAAGTGCTAGAAAAGTTTTTCATGACGTTTTCTTCGGAAGGCTTCCTTCTGGGATATTTTGCAAATCTATGTTGAGCTATATATTTGTTGACTTTGTAAGGAAAATATATAAACAACAATATTCCTTCTCCAGCCTGAGTGATTCTGTCACACTGTTGTGTGACACCTGTTTTGGTTTTTTTTTTCTTCATTTCTCTCTCCTCTCCCTCCTTCCAGCTAAATTCCAGCCCACATCTGCCCTTCCACTGAAAGCTTAAAACCTTTTTCCTTCTGTGTGACCTTTGCCCTCCCTCGAAGCAAATGCTAGAGAGGGCCGGGGCAGGGGCCAGAAGTCTTGTCCCTTTCTTACCAGCAGCAAGAGTTCTTCCTGAACAAGGGCAAAATCCAATGAGACAATCAGGATCCACATTCAAGCCAGTGCAACATATGTTTAAGCCTTGACACTTGGATGTTATCAAAACAGTAGCATCAAAATATTATTGCCAACATTGAGCTCTTAAAGTTGAGGTACAGGTGGGTATTTCTACTCTCGTTTTTGGAACTAAAGTACTAAAAGCAGGGGCTGATTTGAACACGTCCATTTTCAATAGTTCCATCAAGAGACAGTACTGCTGCTGTCAAAATACAGTTATTCATGCAGCTTTTGTATCTCTAATCTGACATGAAAATGCTTTAGATGGTGTACGCTGTATTTTTACTTAAAGGAATCTGCCAAGATCAAGACCTCCATGTTTCCTCTTCCAAACTATGCAATTCATTTTTTCTTTTCAATATAAATGATTTCTTTTCCCTTTTCATCCTGGCCCTTAAAGGGGGACTGAGGACTGGGAGCTGCAGCTCTTGAGATACGCTTTGGAAGTCAAAATGATTGAAGCTGATATAGATCCAGTTATGTCTTATGAATGCAGCTGAGCATACGTGAGCCATAGGTTCATGGTCAAGAGTACAGAATTACTAAAGAAATGTATTTCCTCTATTCAAAATTTTTGTTTAAACCACATGAGAAATGGGTATTTGTTTTAACATTTTAGATATTCATGGAAAATCTTGAGATTTGTAGATTCCTTCTACCCAACACATTCACAATGCTGCTTTACTCACAGCACACTGAAGACATCCTGTGGGCCATTGTTAGATATGAAGTGGTGATCCCATTTCCACATCAAATCAGTCTCTACTTCCTCTTTAAAGAATGTTGTCAAAACAGCTATTGGAAAAGATTTTAGATATGGAATCTGTGCTCATCTGGCTTGTACTGTAAAAGCTTCAAAGGCTTGAATGGGGCTCTTCTTTTTTTTTCTTATATATGGGAACTTGAATTCTGAAGGCTTAAGATTTGGGACAGTTGGGGGTGTGAAGAATCCAAGGTTGGTTGATCTTCGTAATCACTTCATATCCAGCAGAGGTCTTCAGTCAGTGGTAACTGAAATCTCCAAGATCTGAAATCTGTTTACCTGGTGGAAATGTTTGTTATTGTGGAGTGCTGACACTGAAATTGCATGCATTGTTCGTAAAGCAGCTTGAGTAGGTGTTTCAAAGGTGAAAAGTATTCTGATCTCCAGTGATGTTGGAAAGTTCTGACATAGGAGGCATTTCTTCCAAAAGATGTATTTTGGTACTGCTGAGTGCTCAGAATACTTTGGGGTTAAATTTATATGACAGGAGTATTCATACAGATCTTTCCCTTTGTTCCAAGTTAATGCACATATCTACTGCACAGCATAGGTAATGGGTTTTGCTCAGAAATATGTTAGTGAAGGTCTGTGACAAGTTGAACATTCTTGGTATTCTGGCTCTTGCTCTTTCTGTATAGTTTTTTTTTCTAATAGCTTTTATAAAGCACCAAAGCAGGGAGGGATAGTTTTTACAGCTGTGAGGTGGCTACCTCCTCGTCTATTTTGGGGTTTCGCTGACCTATACTAGTGCCAGGCTCATACATTTGCTGTGTTGTTTGGATCTGTTAAAAGAATTTGCCTCTACTTGTAGTTACTAAATTTAAAGTGGCTAGGTATAGCTCTGGGAAGCTGCTTGGATGAAAGAAGAGGCCAGTCTTTGAGGTATTGAGAGATTGTTTGGCCTTGAGTAGCTTTAAATGACTCGTTACATCATGTTAATGTGTTTTGTAATGAGTGGTCCTGTATAAAAAGCCATGGAGGCCATTCCTCCCTGTTGTATGCTGGACAATATCAGTACTGTAACTTGCAATGCCAACATATACAAGGATATTCTAATTAATGTATTCTATTCTGAGTGTGTCAGTGTTGGTGTCAAATGAGTCAAAACAAACATGAGGCTGAAGTAGCAAAAATAAGCCAAATGTATTCTTGGTTGTGTTGACTTCAATGTCTCTGCTTGCAACAGTTGTGAATTTGGAGCCAAGACTTCATGCAAATCCACATCTTTCTCGGAGACAAAATAAGGAGGCCAGGTGAAGTGTGTGTATTTTCTCTCTCCCTCTCCTTCCTTGAATCTCTTGTGTTTTTAAAAATGTATTGTGGGAGGTTGACCTGAATTTTAGGGAGAATATATAATATTCACACAAGATTTTGTGGAGATTACTGGCCAGTAAGACTCTTCAGTTGTCTAGTGAAATCAGTGTTAAATGTGTATGTGGTGAGTAGCTCTAAATATATTGATACTCAGGATATGCGTTGATGCTTAGTGTAGTTACTTACAAATTTTGCTCCCTGTATTTTACTTCATATGCTCAGCAAAGAAGGAAAGAATGAATGCATAAGGGAGGAGTATGAGTTCCTCAGGAGTGACAGGAAAGTGGTAATCTCTGTATATTATTTAGGTTAGCAAAAATGTTTGTGTTTGATTATTCCTGGAAGAGATGCTATTTTCAATTCAAATGAACTGTATTTGAAAGATCCTGAGAGGGAGGAAGGAGGGAGGATGTGTTAGAAATATCTAAAATAATCACATTTCATCTGCTGGTAGGCAATCATTCAATCTATGGTCAAGGATACCTTAAAGATGGAAAAGCCTGACATTTTGCCTATATTCTTATGCTTCTAGCTTCAACTACTTGATTTCTTTTGCTGCATTCAAGCCAGTTAGAAGTCACAGAACATCCAGTTCTTCCCAGAGTCCAGCCATTGAGCTGAATGGGGAGATTTTATGATTTAAGAGGCCCTGGAGTGTCTTCACTGTTTAAAATGTCAGTGTTTGTAAAACTATCCTTGAGCTGTCTTCTTTAAACATGCTGTTTAAATTCCTCACTGGAGAAACAAAAAGCAATCCCAACAGATATCCCTGACAGAATTCTGTTTTCTTTGCTTTAACAGTGACACCAAATATTTGTTTAAAGACAAAAAAGATATATGTACAAATCAAGGCAGAATTGGCCTAATCAAAATGTGGGTGGGTGGGAAGTGAATAACCTTACTCTGCGAATAAATGTAAATCACTGTAGTATGGTGCCTTTAGATGATAGCCTTCCAGATGTGTTCTCATCATTGTTTGCATCTGATCAGTTCCTGTTTTCTGAAAACACTTGTTTGCTTTTCATTGCTGACATAAAAGGAGTCTTTGAAGATGGTCTACTGCAAGAGAAACAGCCTTGAGACATAATGAAAGTGCCAAGCTGGAGTAAAAAAAAAGTCAGAGTTCTGATTGTGGAAGTGCTGTGTGACCACGAGTCATTTTTCTAACTCCCCTCTGCATTTCACTCTGCAGCTGTCAATGGGAATAGTGATACAGATGATGAAAAGCTGTTGGCTAACACTGTTGATGTATATAGTATTTCCAACATACTTTAAGCTCTAAATATCAGCAGATGCTATGTTTGGAGAAACATTTTGCCAGGAAAACAAGTTTTAGAACATCTGACTGTGCTGACACTGACGTGCAAGTTGTCCTCAAGTCTGATGTTGCATCTGCATGTTGGTTTTACAGTGGCAGTCTCTGACTTCTGCAATGTTTCTGCTGACACCCTAAAACCAACTGTTAGAAAAGGCATTTGCAGAGGAGAGGAAGGAATCTAACTGGGTAGATTACTTATCTAGAACATTTTTGTGCAGTGGAGTGTGGCAGGTAGAGAAGAGTTTTAATGCACCCAAGGATTTGGACAATACTAAAGCTTATCTTCTACAACATAAAGTAGTACAGCGTAATTGCAAAACCATGAAGAGGGAGATGTATTTCTGCTGATGTTACAGCAACGTGTTAGGAGAGTGTCTTTTTGGTCAGGAGCTTTTACAGAAGTGTGATTAAGAGGAAGTTTATGTCAGATGCATTTACATATCATGTCTTTGATAATACTTAACACTGTAAAATTCAGGATAAATTATGCTTTGCCTTAAACTAGTGCTCCCAAGAAATCTGGGATGGTAGATTCTCTGCTGAACTGAACTATTTTTACCTTCTGAAATTAGTGGTAGTTTGTCACTTTTGAAGTGATATGAAATCAGAATAAGGACCTGTTTTTCTTTCACCCCACTGTTCACTTTTAAGCCAGTCACCTTTGCTGGCTTTTGCTAGTCCATTGCTTCTCTGTTTAGAAACAAATTTTTACTAGCCTTCAGATGACAAGGAGCTGAAATCTCTAGGCTAGCTCATAAGGAAGGACATCTGAAATGGCAGTCGTGTACTGGGTACCTTCATCCCAGCTGGAGCTGGATTGGATCAGGTCCTCTTAAAATTGACCATTGAAACAAAAAGCCCTGTCTTCTATGATACTGAGGTTCTTTAATCATAATGGCTTCAGTCACATGTTATTATGTATATAAAGACTAAAAATTCACTCAATTTATTTTTAAAGTGCCATTTGAACCTGGCAATTGAGTCAGTTTTCAATCCATCACCCTGTCTACTTGTCCAGCCCGAGCTTCATCAGTTTCTCTATGAGGATGTTAAGGAAGACAATGTTGAACACCTCACTAAAGTCAAGATAAACAACCTCCACTTCTCTCCCCTCATCCATTGAGCCTGTCATCTCATTGTAGAAGGCTATCAGGATGATTAAGCATGATTTGCCCTTCACAAATCTGTGCTGACTACTTCTGATTATCTTCTTGTCCTTCATGTGTTTGGAATTGGTTTCCAGAAGGATTTGCTACACTAGCTTCCCAGGGACTGAAATGAGGATGGCTGGCTTGTAGTTCCCCAGTTCCTCCTCCTTGCCTTTGTTGAAGACAGGAGTGTCATTTGCTTTCTTTCAGACCTCAGGAACCTCTCCTGATTACCATAACTTTTAAGAGACAATCAATAGTAGCCGCACAACATCAGCCAGCTCCCTCAGTGCTCATGGGTGCTTTTGTCAGGTCCTATGAACTTGTATATGTCCAGTTTGTTTAAATGTTCCCTGTGCAAGGGGGAGAGGTCTTAGACTGGAAGCAGTATCTAGAAGATACTGGCTCCACAAGCAGGTTAAGATTCAGTAGGGGGCTAAATGTTCGCTTTGTAAATGTAGTTGCTAAACAAATGAACATTGTTCTTGTGATTTAGTTTATAAAAGAATCTAACGTGACCTTTAAAACATCTGCTTATAAAGACCGGGTGTTAAGCAGGACTTTAGGCCAGGGCACTTTGTTCTTAAAATGACATTTTTGGAACTTTCATTACAAGGACTGGCTGTTCCTTGCTTTGAGAGAGGCCTCTACAAAACTACTGACATGTTAAATTCCTCTCCCATAGTGCTGCTTCTCTGGGCTGCTGTACTCCTGCCATATGCTCAGTCAGAAGGATTATTTGCTTATAGGTTTGACAATAACAGGAAAGTTATTCAAATGGTCAAAGTTTACTAGTGCTGTACTAAAGTGTTTAGTCTTGGCTTAACTTCCAACAGCTGAGGCAGGGAAGTTTATCAATCCAAATGTAATTATTTACTGTCTTATGATGGTGATTTTGATGGTCTACTAGCTAATGCATTGCTGGGAAAAATGCTCCTCCACCATACATAGTCTTTATATTAAAATTCTGTGTAGAAAAGAGCAGTATAAACAGTCTGGTGGTTCCAGTCTTGGAACAGCATCGGTAGTTCCTCCAATACCACAGTTGAGTCTTGTGAGACCACTGGACCACAGTACATATATGAATAACATGTCACTGAGCCCTTGCTGGCATGCTGCAAGGTTAGCACAGCAACTTCTTCTTTGGTATGTTGGTCCAGTCATCTTGTGTGTCAGATCTACCCAATGCTCCCTTCTCTATGTAGTTTTTGGTATGGATTGATATGAAATGAAAACCTCTCATAGCATCAGAAGAAAGTAATCTTGAATAGGATTAAAATTACCTGATCTTGAGAGATGAACAGCTGTGGACCTTTCCAATGCTTGGGGAAGAGATGACTGGGAGGAAGTCCCAAGTGCCAGGAAGCAGCAGTGTAATAAGTACAGGAGATGGAAGATTACTTTTGTACCATAATCACTAATGAGAGATAAAAAGGAAACAAGGAGCTGAGTATGTAAACAACTTCTTTCCTATAATGGAGTATATTTGTGGAGGTCTGTCTTTAAAATCCATAGGTCTTGTCTTGCTGCTGGTAAACATGAAGATACCCGCATTCAAATATTGTTCATGGCTATTCCCTATACATAGCTTTAAAATGTGGGCTGTATGGAAATGTTTTTTGTAGTTTTATATATATATATATGTATACACACACACATATATATGCAGTTTTATATATAGAGAGAGGGGGAGTTTTGTGTGTGTATATATATAAATAAAATTTTTGGAGCATACACAAGGTACTTTGTCTAAATATCAGTTAGGGCTTGGACACACTACTCCCTCAAGACACAGCCTACACTCAGTCACTGGATAAAATGGCATTTGGACTTGCCTGAGAAGGACATTTTGATAACAATCCCAATCTTGCCTCTGTTGGAGTCAGCCAGAAGTTTCCATTGGCTTTTCTGAATGCAGGATTCACAAGTAGTTGCAAATCTTTAGTGAGGTCAGATTCTTTGCCCCGTGTGGCAGTGCACCCAGCAAAGAAAAACACTAATCCTTCGAAGAGCTGAGCCCATCAAAGTGAGGGAACTAAATACAACTGAATACTTAAATTCAAACCTTGTATCCCCTGTCTTCTGTGGAGTGCAGCCTTATATTGCGCTTAATCCGATCTAAGTGTGGGTTACCCTACGTCCTGATTATGGTTTCCTGCTTCCCTTGTGTTGGATCAATTGATTACAGGGTGAGCTGGATCAGTTTTTTGTTCCGACAGAAAACTAGTCCCTGCTGATAATCTGCCCTGCTGTTACCAGCAGACTCACATGACTGCGAGCTCTGAAGAGGTGGGAATGGGAAGTGACAAAAGAGGGGGAGAGGAATCTATGAGGGTGGAAATGAGACCCGAGGCAGCAGCTTGCAGTCCTATGGAATTGCCATGAAAGTAAGGATAAGTGTATGCGTAAAAGTTACCACATCAAACCCTCAGTCTGACCTATTCGGGTACCAAAAACTTACTCAAACTTCTACTGACTGAGCAGAGTGAAGGGACTCAGTCTGCTAGAACTGTGGCAGTGAAGATACTCTTGGTGTTGTTGCAGCAGATGTGTTTTGTCCCGTGCATTTAAGGACTAACAGCACCAGTTTCTGGTTGTGTCAGGCTGAGACAAGCCTAAGTGCATGTGCTATTTTTTTCAAGGGAAATTTTGTAGCTGTTTGAACACTGTTCTAGGTAATCTACAAAAAACGCTCCGTCCTTTCAAAATCTTTTCATTGATATTGCTACGTAAATTTCTGACAGAGGCAAGAGGAATTATGGCAAGGCATATTGATGTAGTTTGGGTGAGAAGGGTGGAAAGAATAGTTCAAGGTACATTCATCATTTGTGTCTTCTTTTTTTTTTAATGATACCAACTTTCCAGTCGCTTCATGTCAGGGCAAGTACGTGATGATTTCGGCAGAGAAGGCATTAATAATTTTCCTAAAGCAAATGAGTAAGATGCAGAAACTTTAATCTCAGAGTACTGTACAAATAAAGAGGGCCTCTCATAAAAACATGGTTTTTCTGTCTAGTGCCACTGAAACCTGATAGTGCTGCGTGTCTTTGTCTCATAGGTGACACTGTGGCAGAAACACCCAAGAGGTGTGTGGTGAAGGTTGTTCCTAGCAGGATGCTTTCAGCGACTGAAGAGCTGTACGGCTTGATACACCACCTCTGGAGCATAATGCAGGGCCTGTGTTGCATTGTCCATGTCCTCAGTGCTGGGGCCTGGAGGCTCGGTCTGACTGTGTGTTGAGATGCATGTTGGCAAGAAGGTAGAGGAGCAGTGGATGCCTGAGGAAGCATGGCTGCTGTGAAGGCTCTTACTCAGTCATTTGTCAGTGCCAGTAGAAAACGTGACTACTCACTGAAGCAAGGATGCTTGATTGCGTGTGCTGGAAAAAAACAGTTTTCCAAGTTAATTTTGCTGCTATTTAAAATAATTTGTTTCAGCTGGAGGTGTTTTCAGGGTTTTTTTCTCCATAGTAACTCCTCAAAGAAATTATTTGTAATTACTGTGTTCTGCTCCAGAGTTAGGTCCATTTTATTTGTGGTGGATGCCTCTGAGCTTCATAAGCTTTTTTTGGAATCTTTAAAAAGGGAAAGGTTTTTTTAAGTGGTTGTTGCACTCACAGCCCACTTTTAAGCCATTGACTTGAGGGAATAGCTGGAAGGTTGCTGAGTTAGACAGTTGCACTCCTTTGCCATGGCAGATGATGGGTAAGTGTGCTGAGAAAAAAATGTATTTGCGTGTGAAGGTAATTAAGGATATGTGATAGTGCATGCAATCTGTTGTGAAGGGCTTTTGATTTTTTTCTTGTGTGGGGCTTTTAAGCAAAGGGAAACTGTGGAGATATATATTTTAATAATTCTCTTATTCAATTAGTTGTTCTGAAAATTTTTCTCTGCTTCATTGTATTGTGAGCTCAGGTGCTCAGTCCTTTCAAAGAATATGATCTGCTCTTCCTTTTATGTATTCCAGGTCACTAATGGTGGCTTGAAGAGAGTTGGATATTCCTGACTTTTACACAGAATTGGCCTGTGCATATTTTACTAGGCTGTCCTGCTGAGACAGTCTGGCTGATGTACTGCACACATTAATAATACTATACAAAGTGCAGTAATGGTGCATGCAGTACCATGCATTCTCACGCTTATGTACTGACTTTCTCCACTAGGATGACTTTTATTTGGTTTGTAGGTCTGTAATTCTAACACTATTTTAAGTTTCCTTCCTAGATTAAAGATTTTCAGCTTTTCCTGCTGTTTTTCCTCTATGCAGTGAACAATTATAGAGTGAAAAATAGGGCTTTCACAACATAGCTTGTTTTCTGAAATTGATTTGAAAAGACTTTGACATCTTCAAGAATCTGAACCAGAATTTGTGACTGGTTGTTTGGGGGATTTTAATTATTACCATTATAGTAGACAATATTTCCTAGAGCTTGGTAGGTTTCTTGGATGTTTGTGTACTGCAAGCCCAGGAAGGTGATGTCTCTGCCTTGTGTGTATTTACTGTCCCCCATCCATTCATAGCTGAAATAAAAAAGGAGCTAGGGAAGAAAGGAGGCTGGGGAGTTTAACTGAAATGTGTTCATTGGCAGAACACACCTGGTCTGCTCAAAATGTAGGTGAGGGAGCTGTGGTCTAATTATAACCTGCTGGGTAATGGCCAGGTCCATCTGTAGGTAGGACTGCTGTAATCTCGCAGCTCTGGCAGTCACATCTGTTGAAATCAGATGAGTAAAATCATCTTCTAAAAAAGCAAATGTATTTATTCTGAAGTTATTTAAATAACGGTGACAAGGAGAATCATTCTTCCTAGACAGTACAAAGTATAAATGATTTCAACTCCTGCATTTTCAGAAGTTCTGGGGAATAAGAAACTTTAATTTCAGTGTGTCATTTGTCCAGATCTAAACTGTCAGTGTTGCTCCCCAATTTAACCCTTTCAAAGGGGCTGTGCCAAGGGAGCGAGGCAGCCCTTCACCTGGATGGGAGGAGGAATCTGGCACACAGCCTGCAGGCTCCCAGTGGCTGGCGCTGGACAAATTTAATATTAACAAAACAAAAAAGCCTTGTCTATGCCAAGGACTGTGCAACACAAAATCAGCCATCTTTTTGCAATGTGATGCTCTGGCTGTCACCCAGCAGCTCATCTCCACTGTCACTAGGGCACCTGAGAAGCCTAAGAACAACCAGAGAGGAAAGAGGTGCTGAAGCAGGCCTACAAGGAGGCAAACCAGGAGGAGGTGAAGGAGCAATGCTACTACATTGTGGAAGATCTGGACCTTAGTGCCGTGGATGCTTCCTGGGGCCCACAGTCAGTGAACTGCCTGAATGAGGCTACAATGGGGGCTGGGAAGGCAGTCAGGGCATCTTCTTCCAGAAATGTTTATTCCTCTGCCTGTTCTACATGCCAACACCAAGACTTCCCATTCAAAGCAGTGGCCCTGAGATCTCTTACTCTCAGATTGGCTGAGTGCAGCATCCCCCTTCACTAAGTCTCCCCTGTATAAGTGGGAGAAACAGGAGTGAAAAAGCAACCATGAGTGATTTGGTGTGGAGCACAGCGTTGTACTTAAATACGATTCTGAGCCTGTTACTACATGACTGCTTTTAATATAAAATGGTTAAATATCAGGCTGATACAAATGCTCAGGTTGTTCCTAGACCTCATGCCTCGAGGAAAATAAAGAGAATATAGAAAATCTCTTTGGAAAGCAGTGATATAAACCTAAAATCAAAAACAAAGGGCACAATGCCATGATCAGCCATAGTCTTGAAATAGTCTCCTGAACTGCAGTGCATGTAAATATTACTGAACCTGTTATGATGGCTTTGGGAAATTCAGTGCAGGTCTGTACATTTTCTGTCAGTTCACATGGATAGGGTTTCTTTTTTCATGCTAAATTTCCTGTTTTTTTCCACAAAATTTCTCCAGATTTTCTTCTTTAGGATAGCATGTTATCCTGGAGGCCATCCCTTTTCCTGGTGGTTGTAGGATCAGAATTTTTAAGCGTGTCATGTTGCAAGTGTGTATGCCCTGAATCGAGTGGCAGGGCTGCAAGAAGGGTGGCTTCCGTTGTGCTGTATGCTGCTGCTTTTTGGGGCAGGGTTGGTGGGGGGGAATTCAACAGTGTCTTGGTAATAGGCTCCAAAATAAATGAACTTGTACAAGGCAAATTTACAGTGTGCCTTTTCTCCTTAAAAAGAAAAAAAAAAGCAAGCTCACTGGCAAATAATCTGAAAGAACCCAACATCTCAATAAGCCATGGGCCCTCCCCTCTGCTCCCTGCTCTGAAAGGGACCATTGTTTCCAGGTTTCAAGGTGGGCTCATTGACTTTCATGTTGCCATGGAACCAGCATGTTTTTCTTCCTGAATGATACTTGCTTGTAATCTCAGAAGCTTTTTCAGCAAATTAACACAGGTGATTTGTGAGTGGCCTTGGTTGGATGAAAGGCTTGTGAAGGACCTGTTTGATTAACCAGATGAAGAAACAGGAGTAAAAGTCCTGGGATAAGCCTTGGTTGAAAGAGAGAGGGCAGATAACCAGAAATGCTGTTAAATCCCAGTTTCTATTCTGTGTAACACAGAAAGGCTGATGTTGTATTTACATGCTGGTAGGCTTAAATGCAAGTAAAGTGAGTAAAGCTCTGTTAAAACTTAGAATTTAAAATCCACAGCAGTACTATGGAGTTACCTAGATGAAAAAGGAAGAGATACTTTTGATGGTAATTCAGGGCCTGCACAGTTAAAAGCAAGATGATGCTAACTTGTTTAATATAACCTATGCAGACATGAACATATTCTTCTCAATGCATACTCAATACAGCATACTGTCTGATACAACTGTGTTTAAAAATTTAGATGTTATAGTTTTCCTGCCAAAAAATGCTGATTCAGTGCACTCGAGGAATATGAGGCAATGGACCAATTTTCGTTGACTTTTTCTACAGCAAATTATAAACATTCGGAAAAATTCAAAACACTTTACATGTAGCCCAGTCATAGAACTTCCATGTTTAGATATTCAGATGAAGATTGGATGATTTCCTAAAGGATACATTGTAGTTCAAACAGGAATTAAATTAGAAGGTGGTTCAAGATGATTGCAGAAGTCCTTTTGGTTTTGTAGCACTTGAAAATGTGTATCTGGCTCTTGGGCTGGGAGGTTCGTTCTGGCTGAGGCCAGCTTGGTCTGGTACAGCCAGCTTTGAGCCAGGGCTCAAATGAACTTTGCTTGGGCCCAGACTGACTCCTGTGATTCCACTCACGGGTCTTTGTGCTACATTGCCCAGCACCCAGAAGAGAGTTTAGATATGGGGTGGTGTGATTTGAAGACACAGGGTGCCAGCACTGATCCAGGAATCCATCCTGCTGGGGGAAGAAGTGCAACATCACTGTGTATGAACCTGCTTAAGCCTAGTTCCAGTTCAGTGCAGGGAATAACAGGCCTGGGTTGTTGGGGTGGGGTGGTACGGGTGTATATCAATTTGACACAAGGTGATTTTCCATCAGTATTGTGTTAAACACATTTTCTGTTGGTTCTGAGATAGTCCTTGAGTTACTGAGTGTGCTTTTGTCTCATTGAATCTTTACAGGTTGCTCAACACATAGTAGAAGTAGTCCCTGGTGGGCCCAGTGTCACTAAGAACATTTCCTTTCTCTGCCTGGCATTTCTCTGTGAGTGATATCAGTTGGAAATGTCCAAGTCTTGTTATTTTAAGAACATCTGTTGTTTCATGTCAGAAACCATAGTATTTTTTAACTGGAGTCAGTATAAAAATTAGGATCCAGTTTGCCAATTAAGGAAAAAATGGAGTAGTCTTTTCTTAAAACAGTACAACTTGAAATAGTGTGCAAATGTACCCTTTCATGTCTGTGGTCACCTGTTTTGTTATTATCTTGCTTTCCAGTTTAAATTCTGTAGTCCATTCCACTTTTATGTCTAAGTTTTACACTAAAAGAACATGGGACAATGAGGCAGGCTGGACAAAAAACACATAGAGAAATTAGTAACCAATAGAGAGAAAAATTGTTTGTTCTTCCATTAGAATTTCTACTTATGTTTGTTGTGTTATTATGATACTTGTTGCCAAAAAAGAAAAAAAAAAAGCTTCTTAACTTGGCAAAGTCCTTGAAAAAAGCTGTTTGGACTCGTGTGGGTGTTAATTTCTCAGGGGAGATATCTGTGCTTAGCTAGCATGTTGCACAACTAGACAGTAAATTTTCTGCTTGTAGCACTAATCTTCATTCCTTCTACACTTTTTCATGATTTGTTGGGTTTGCTGTTCTGAATGATAATGTTAGAGATTGGATATTAAATTACCAAGAATATTCTAGTAATGTGCTTTCTACATTGCATATACAGCACCTCTCAGTCTCATTTGTAGGGGCTGTATGTGTAGTGTAGATCATCTGTTATCACACTATGCCTGACAGGTAAGAACAAATAAGTGCACTCAAATTTAGAACAGTTTAGGACATTCTGAAAGCTTAAGATGAGTTTTTGGTGGTACTGATTCCGACAGTGTCCATTCTGAGCATTAACTCTTTTTTAGATGAAAAGCCTTACCCTCCAAGTCCTCCATGTTTGAGCAATTCTAACTCTCCACAATAATGCAGTCAATCCTGAGGGACTGCTTGAAGGAGAGGGTTTATAAAAGCAGGTCAAAAGATGGTGATTTGAGTGAAATTATGTGAATTTTATCACCACTGTATTTGTTTTCCATGTTTAGGTGACGCCTGCCTATTTATTAGCTCTAGTGGGTTCCAGAGAAGGCAGGGCAAGGTAATGCCTTGAACAGAGTGAATGTGTTCTTTCAGGATAACTTTGCTATTTTACAAACTGACTTCTTACTTGCTTGGACTTCCAGAATAAAATAATTGTTTAGCCTTGTTCATTTCTTTACATTAATTGCTTGAGAGTTTGTTTCAGCTGCTTTTACTTCCTGAGCTGCTTTTTGTCATCTGCCCATATGAGAAGCCCTGGCAGTATGTCTTTAGTTAGACAGTGCTGTATCCAGCAGGTATATGGGGAGTAGAGGGTTAAGCATTTTAAGTCAAGGTTTCAAACAGTTGCTTGCAAGGGCACACACCTATTGATAAAGATCTATGCCTTTGGCAAAAAAAGAGTTCTGGAGATTATATTAAGTAGGCATTTCAATTCTAAACTGCATCAGACTCCACCATCTAATTTCATAGATTGTTTTAGTCTTTCTGGTGACAGATTTTCCTTTGCATGGTTTACTACAGACTGAAAAAAAAATTCTTTAAATTTCGTATCAGGTTCTGTGATAAGCTAGACATCTGAAGGTTGATGTTGCATATGGTTACTATATGCCTTTTCTTGTTTGTAAGACAATCTGAAGAGAAAAGGCTGGTTTTCCACCTGCCTACTCATATAAAATAATACAAGGAAGCAAAAATTCTGAAAAATACATGTTACACATATAGAGAAAAAGAAAATTAAAAGATGAAATTAATCCTTTGAATTGTTTTCAGTTTATGGAGTTCTGATAATGATGTCTCATATTTTTCTTAGCTGTTGCTAAAAATAGTTTCCTTTTGTCTCAGTTTTTCCTTCCCTTATCCAGTACTGTGACATTTGTTTTTGTGTTTTGTAATATATCTTTCTAAATCTGCTTAGTAACCTAGATACAAACTAAGAAATAGGGTATTTGTAAATAAAATGATACATTTATTCTGCCAGTTCTATGTTTTGTCCTTTTTTGGTTTCCTTAGTAGAAATGGTTGTGGCACACATTGTCCCAGATTTAATCAGTACCTATTCCTCAGCAAACATACTCTCATCCTGTCAAAATACTGCATCAAGCTATACCTCCTCTGATCTGTTTAATCTAGATAAATGTTATAAAGGCATTTTGTCTTTTGCTGTTCCAGACAGGTAAGATTATCCGTAATGGAGATTGTACGTTTTGTCTTGGCAGAAGTTTGCAACATCCACAGTTGATGAATAGGCATCCGCTCTGCTTAGAAGTGTTACTTGAAATTAAATAGGCCAAACAGTAAATCAAATATATGGGTGCACAGTGGAACTACTTAAATTTCCTTTGACACTTTATAGTTGTTTGCTTCAGTTTATATTTTCTCCCTTTCTCACTTCTCCTGTATCAGTGTCACTAGGAGAAGGAGTTAGCATGATAGCCATGGTCTTCTCCAGCATGCGGAACACATCCCTTTTTGGTTTCTCAAGTTGATGTCTAATTTACATCTGGATTAACCATGTAGTAATGTACTCATTGGAAGGACAGGAGAGAAATCCTGAAGCAATCAGTTCTGCCCTGCAGGGAAGGGCTTGCTTGGCTGAATTACTAGGAAGGGTTCTCTTACCATGAAAGGACAGTTTGCTTGCTTTCTCTTGCAAAGCTAAAGCCTCAGTAAAATGAGAAGGACAGCCTGGAAAATCAGTCTGAACTGAAAACTGCAATAGGAAATACAGCATCCTGTTGTGTACAGTGTGCTACGTGATGAAAGTGGAGTTATTCTGTAGTAAGAAAATTGCTAGTTGATTTAATGTCTTGGATTCATTAGATACATCACAACTCTCAAGGTCTCGAGTGGTCGTCTTAAATTGTGGACTGTGGTGCTGTTTGTTCTGCACACATGTCCAACCAGGCTCAAAGTTAGGGTCCAGGATCTGTTCCTGGGGGCTATGCCATTGCTCTTCCATGGAGCAGAAAGAAGTGCAGAAAAACACACTTTCATTGAGAGATTCCTCTACAAATTTGTCTCGCCCCCTTCTTTGAATTTCCGGGGCCCAAGATCAGGTCCCCATAGAGCTGCTGTGTGACTGCAAAGCTAGAGTAGGGGAACTAAGAAGGTGGCAGGAACCGACCCTCTCAAAGCAATCCAGAAATACTCTGCTGGGGGCTAGGGAGGAAGCAGACTTGGCCGTAGCTCTGTTTCCACTGGATGGGCACAATTTGAAAAGGGTTTTGTTTAGAAGTCTTAAATTCCTAGCCTTGTGTCCTCCAGCTCCTTGTTATTCTTCACTGCCTGTTTGGAAGCTCACTCTTGCATCCCTTCAGCCTTGCCACTTGTGTCTGCATTTGGGGATGTTACTTGCTTTTTCTTGCTTCCAACTAGTGGACAGCTGTTTTATTTGTTCCCAGGGGTTTGAAAAAGCTCCTTTTCACTGGGAATGCTGCTCAGGTAAAACCTGAAAGGCCACAAGGAATCTGTTGGTGTAGGTGGAAGCTGGGAAGGAAGTTTTCTCTATAGAAAACCTGCCTGGTCTCTGGCTGCTTTTGTGTCTTCCCAGCTGCTCAGCAGCCTATGCCTCCAGGCTTTTGGTTTCACACACTGCTGAAATCCAGGCTCCTGGGGCTTGCTGCACAGTGTGAAAGGTGTATCCAGAATTCTTTTTCCAACGTTAAAAACACCCATTTTATTTTATTCTGAAAATACTATTTTTTCAGGATTTTTTTTCCTAAACCTTTGTTCCATATGGAATGAAAACAATGTCTGAAATGTAGTATTTCCAGTAGATAAAATTTTTGCCCTCTCTGTCTCCTCCCAGAGATGGCTTGTTTGAAAAATGCATTGCAGGACCATCACTGTTTGTAGAGGACTTTGAGATAAATGTGCTTAAAGATAAGCTGTGTTTAAAAACATATGGGAATTATCATCGGTGTGATAGGAGGACGCATCAAAGTCACTTTTCTGTCTACAACTGTGACTAGAAAAGGGAATTACTTTAAAAAAAAATCCCTGTTTAGTTATGTAAGCCTGCTTACATGGTGATATAATATCTCAAATGCATATTCTTGGGTTTTTAACATAATTTGCTTTTCTTCATTTTCCACCTGTTGCTTACTCTTTGAATTTCTGATATTTTTATAGTATTGGAAAATTCTTAATTGCCAACTGATTTATCCTCTATTAGGGACTAAATGGGAAGTCTTTGGACTTCAAAGGGCAGTTAGACTGCATTTGCTGCGTGGATGGGCCTTTTATGAGACTTTTCTTTTGCGGAGTTGTAGGACTACAGAAGAACAACATGTCTGATTTTACTCTTCTATTATTTTTAATTTGCTTGCTCGGTTTAAAGTGCATGAAGTATATACAACTTTAAGGATGTACTGTGTACCTCATTCATTATTTTCCATTTTAACATAAAAGAACTGATTTTTTTTCACCGACATTTACGTTAGTGCAATATGTTTGTACGTGGTACAGCTGACCTGGTGGCATTTTATGTTTCTGATAAAGGGTAGATGACCAATCAAGATTGCAAAGTAGTTAGCAGCCAAGAGTTGACAGTTGTATGTTCCTGGGAGAAAAACATGTTCTGACTTGATAAGTCCACTCCCTGAAAATAGAAATAGTATACTGGAAATAGCATAGAGGAACAGCTTCAAAGATGTTTACTTAAAAAACCCCAATTTTCTTAATTATGCCTTCTACTATGGTGCCCAAAGGTTCATTAACAACAAGGGCCCATTGTGCAGTGTCCAAAACAAACATGAGAGTAGCAGAGGTCTTTTTTTCCCCCAAAGGGGAGCAATTTCTCAGGGATGCTACTCTTTGAAGTACTTTGTGGGTGGAGCACAAAGTGCTTCCCTTTCTTTTGTGATTTTATTAACCAAGAACATGCAATGTGCTTGGTACTTTCCAGAGTTGATGTAGTAAGTTTTTACTAGAAATCTTGATGAACGTGACACAGTGGGATGCTTCACTGTGCTATTTGCAATGGATTTAGTCTGTTCTTGCTTCAGTCAATTGCAAAACCAAAACCTCCAGGGATATATATTAGTGAGGAGGTATCCAGGTACAAGACAGCTCATATTTGCAGGATCACAGAGTTCAAGGTGAATAGAGATTAAATGACTAAATGGGCAAAGAAAGCAAACCAGTGAAGCTATAGAAATAGAGGCTGAGAAGTTAATCATGTTGGTACTACAACAGGTAGTCTTCTGCCTGTTCCAGGAGTGGCGGCATATGTTTTTATTTAGAGAGACTGTAATTATATGGACTTACAGCTATTTGGACGTTTGGGGCCTTTTGTAACTTGTGATGTAGATCTCCTATTTAAAAAATAGGATGAAAGGTTAACTGAGAGAAAATGAGTTGGCAGAGTCGTTTATCTGTCCCAGTCCCAAAAAGAAGAATGA
Source organism: Aegotheles bennettii (assembly GCA_013398125.1). Classification (NCBI taxonomy): domain Eukaryota; kingdom Metazoa; phylum Chordata; class Aves; order Caprimulgiformes; family Aegothelidae; genus Aegotheles; species Aegotheles bennettii. The sequence goes on from VZRW01013362.1 coordinate 49,069, forward strand.
GTGGCCTTGATTTAGATACTGTAAGTGAACTGGAAAAGCTGGGTAAACTTTATGCCTGTGGGCCCTAATTCTTTCTAACTAAATAATTTCTGCACATGGGAGTGGTTCTTAGTTGGTTACACCCTGTCTGCAGCTGATGTGTGCCATCCTATTTTAGAAATGTAATCTGAGGTAGGTGTATTAGTAGCCTGAACAGACAAATGCCACAGTCGTAACCATTAATTTGGGATACAGGCAGAGCTAATTGATTATGTATAAAATGGAAATACCCTATCCATCTACATATAATTTCCATTATTTATGACAGATTCCCAACAGCAGTGATTTCTTTCTTCAGGAATGTGGGGTTTTTTTAAGTAAGCCCGGTTGTCTATCACTCATTTTCATTTTCAACATCAGAGAACATCAGAGTTTCTTATTCAGTGTCTATTGATAATGTGACAAGGAATTTGAGTGCAAGGCATTGTGTGAGACTGTTTAGTGCAGATTTGGAATCCCTGCTATAGTTACTAACAGGAGTGGTTGCGTTCCTTCCCTAAAATATGGAATTTTGTACAATAAGATTTATTTGTTGAAATAATGTGGTTGACAAAGTAGGCATTTTTGTCATCTACAATGTCATGGGGAGGAATACAGGAGGGTTTTTTGGTATGTATTCTGGCAATGCTAGTGGCATAAAAGTGGCTATGTCTAAATCAGGATAGTTTTTGTCACTTTGCTGTGGAGAAAAGAAGCTATCTAGGTATTTTCAATGTCTATTGAAATGTGCATACTTGGGTATTCAGTGCTGAGGGCAACCTTTCCCTAGTCCTGACAAGGAAGGAATCTGGAATATTCTGAATATTTTGTCCTTTGGGCTAATGACAAAAAGCATGTGCCACATCCCAGCTAAAAGCTACTAAATAACCATATTTAAAATAAAAATGGCAGATAAAAGAGTGAGTTTCACCCACTTCCCTCCTGTGTTTTGGAGTAACGCTGTTTCTGTTACACTAGTGAAGACATCTTCATCTTTCCCAAGTTGATTATTCCTGAAAAGGGAATAGTGCAATTTGTTTTTGCTTTCCGTGTCGTGTTCAGAGTCATCCCTCAGAGGGAAGGGCAGGCAGTTGGACCGCCGGAATGCTGCCAGTTGGACTGGTCAGAGGGCAACCTTCGTGGGAGCTGAGGCCAATCGAGGAGGCTCTTATCTTTAGTGCAATTGAGTCTTTCCACATTTATTCACTAAAGATGTGCTTAACAGTGTAAAGCAACGTGGAGCCTTGCTTTTTGAAAGGTCATATTTTCATTAGGGAAATAAATTAAATTAATAGTTACTGAAGAGATTCAGAATACTGCTGCTATGTGTACTGTATGTGCACCAAGTTGAAGGAAAGCAGAACTAGGGGAATTGTGGCTATTCCTTTTCCACTAGCTGATTTACTTTCTTTAGGAAGAGAAAATGATAATAAAGAAACTGGCATGAAAATAATTGAAACGAACAGTATTCATTTGCACAGGGTTGGTGATGTCTTCGGGAAGGGGGATGGTTACGCAAGTTGTACTTCTGTTTGCATCCTTCAAGGTATTGCTGAAGAATAGCAAAAGAAGAGGAACCTGACTGGAATCAATGCAAGTGTTTATTAAAGTGCAGCAATGGTTGACTGACTGTAGCTCTGATTTTACAACTTCCATCTCTGTTTTAGACAGTGTTTTGATGCTGGCTGAGTCAGCTGAGCCTGCAGACCACATTGTCTTGAGTGCAGAAACGGCTCAAAAGCTACTTCTGTTAAAAGAGGCTCTGCTCATGTTCATAGCTATCCGTTTCCTCGAGCTCTTCCCACTCTTCCCTGTCTCCCCAGGAGATAGATCAAGCGTCCTTATGCCAGCTGTCTCCCACACATAAGGCTATATTGACCCCTAGTGTAACTCCATCAGAGTAAGCAGTTACATCAGAGATTTATTTTTTTCTCTGACTCAGATCCAAAAGATACAGAGAGATACAATATTTTGCCAAGAGCATCATTGGAAACATAGCCAGTTCTAGCAATGTTTCCTTGAGTTTTGCTGTTTGATTTTTCGGCTCTTGAACTTTCATTTCAAAAAATGGTTTTTAACTGATAGCTTTGGGGAATGATGCATTTGAAAATAAGATGTAAATAATCAATTGCTGCCATGTTTTCAAAGTTGGTGGTCTGTGTTGTGTATAAAATCAGAGGATGAATCACAACAGACACATTCCAGTTTACCTTCTGGGACATGTTTAGCTGATAAGTGCTGTGAGCATTCCCTTGACTTTTGGTGAAGATTTTTCTTCTCTAGTATTTTTAATTGTTAGAACTGTTTACAAGATGAAGGAGCTGAGTCACTTTCAGGCCACTTGTTCAGTGGCCCAGCTGTGTCTGGAATGAATGCAGAACTGGAGAAAGGTAATAAAATTCTATATAAGGAGTTGTTGTATTCACCTCGGTTACACAAGCCCCTGGAGAAGCGTTTTAGTTGAAATGGATGAAGTTACTCAAGTTATTAGTTTCCTGATTTCTGTTGCAGTTGAATGAAAAGCTTTTGTATTCAAAGCCAAAACCTTACTTTATATTGTTTACAGAAAACGTCTCTAAAGAGTGAAGTCTCACGCAACAGAACTGTAGATGTTGAGTATAGAAAAGCAGGCTTGAAAATCTCTGGAAAGCAATGCCCTTACAAAATATACTGAATGCAAGATTTTCCCCCCTTTAAGGAAAGAAAACGTCCAGATTATGTTTGACAAGGGAATGGTTACTTTCATGGCAAATTTGCAGAAGAGTCTTCTACAGGATTATAATTGTCTGGGGTTTCTTTTTAAAAGTGAAACATTATATTGCTTACAGATGCTTTACAGTTGTTGAAGTTTGTGCTCCCATTTTGGCAGCCAGTTAGAAACGGTGAGACAGTTTTAAAGATGTCTCTGAGAGATCCACGTTAATATGAAAGGGTGATATCTATAACTGGACTTGAAAACTGGAAACTTTAACTGTTTGGAGAAAAAAAAATCCTGCTTCATCTATTGCACAGCTTTTTGCAAGGTACTGTCAGGAGGAAGGGTAGCTTGAGTTATGTTGTCCCTTCAGTCCATGTATGAATGAATACAGCTGCTCATGAAAATTTGTTTCCAAGCTATATGCATACATTTAATATTGTGTGAAATATTATATGTATCACGGGGACATTTAAGTATAAATTGAGAAGCTGGCTAAAAGCAGGTTGTTTGATGAAAGAGTGCATGATGTCTATTGTGAGTTATTTTTGGTTTTTAAGACAGACTTTTAGTTGATTTGCCTGTGGTGTTTAGAAAGGCTTTGGCTGGTTCATGGTCTTATGTATCATATACATAGACTGCACAACATGTATTGATTGTGAGGCCCCCCACCTACAACTACAGCATTGATACTTCTTATAATATCCAACTATCTGGTAGCAGGGGTTTTAGCATCCTAAATATTAACCTGTTCAGCTACTTTAGCACAATAAATGTCTGCACTAGTTGGCAATGTGTGTTGGGTTTAGCCAGGGGGTTGTGGTGAACAGTTGTGTGAGGCTTGTAAAGCTGTTGGGCAGGTACGAACTTGGTAAATAGTTGTGCTAAATGGTATCAATAACACAGTTATTTCTGACTTTGGAATAACTACCTTAGGTTCCATAGCTTATAGCTCTCTGTAACTGCAGAACTAGGGAAATGTTTTTTCTTCTTCCTCTTGCATGTCCCCAGCTTTGATAGAAAGTAACATAAAGAAAGCAGATTCTTTGCCAAGATCCGTGCTGTTTTCAGTGTTATTCAGTGCTGCAGCAATATGTGAATGTGGTCTTAAATTTCGCTTTTATGTAAGTTTCATGTTGTCTTTTTCCATACAAATGGACCTATTTTGGGATGCATAAACACCACCAATGGCAGTTTCTTTTTAAATTAAAACAACAAACTGTGCATTTCTTTTTCCCTGAGGTGACACTGTTCATTCTCTGCAAGCACTTTTCCCTACTACAGGGTGCTGCATTTGCATGAGAATGGAGCTCTGCTGCGTATGCGTTGGCATATGGCAAGGTTAATGCTTAGAACTTCCCCCCACTCGACAGAATGCAGGGAATGAAAACCTCTTTTCCCTGGGAACTTCAGCACTCCCATCCAGAGCATGGCCTCTAACAGAGGAGCAGATGCCTACCAGTAGTTGGGTTTCATGGCTGCATGTGGGTAGTGCCTACAGCCATGTACATGTTCTTTATGCCCAGCTAAGTTTAATCAGTTAAGAAATACGTTGTGAATTTCAACAAGCAGAAGAAACAATTAACAAAAGCTCTTATACAAATTTGTATCATTATGTATTAAAGGTTATAAATGGTCTAATAGGGTCTGGCTGTGGAGTTGTTGCTTTAGAAGAACCAGGATCTCTGACAGAAAGATCAGGAAATTTTATCAGAGTGGATTAAGTCTTTAAAGGGGAAGTTTTTAATTTTTAATCTTGGATTAGGGTAGTGTACAGTGTTTTATAATACTTCTAATACGGAATATTTTAAAATGGATTGATGCTTATCACAAGTATGAAGTGGCTGCTCCACTGCACTGCCCACTCAGGTGACTGCTGGAATAACCGCAGGGAAAGTCTGAGCGCTGCCAGGCCTTGGGCTGGGGAGAGCAGGTTGGAGCATAGATCAGGCTGATGCTGGTGACTTTCTAGCCAGTAATAGAGACCTTGGCAGACATGATGAAGGAAACGTTCCTTCTGTGTAGCTGCAAAGGTAAAGCTTTTTCTTTTCTAAACCACATGGAGCTATTTGGAATTTTATTCCTCATGTTTTCAGACCAGGTAATCATTCGTTCTCTGCTTATGAACTGTGTAACCTACTCACATTCGTAATGAGGTCTGTGGCCATTTGCAATGCCCCAAATAAAATAGAGTATACTTGGCAGCTGCCACAGGCAAATTTGTCCTCTGGAAATCCTTTACTGGGAGAATGTTTCCCTTCGCAGAAATTGATGACGTTATTAGTACGAGTGAAAATTACTTCACTGAGTAAAAAGTCTGCAAACTCTACCTCCAGATTCCATCCAACAGATAAGAAATGCATGTTTCCTCAAAAAGTGAGTCAGTTTATTTTTGCTGGGTGTATAAAGTGGAAGAATTGACCTTTAACATTTGTTTTGTTTTAAATCTATTTTTCAGAGCAACAGCGCTCCTGTCTCACTGGCAGGGAGTGGGTATGGGGTGGAATTTGCTTCAGTGGGAATTTGCCCCTAGTTTCTTTGCCAGGATTTCCTTCAAGCTTTGTAACCTCGTGTCATTTGAATTGGAGGAGGGTTGGTTTCTGTCACTTAGTCTCTGCTGCCAGTTAAGATGTTTGCCAGCTCTATGAAATGAATGAAAATATTTGAGGACATGGGTTAACTGAAAAAGTCAGTGAACCCTGAAATGAATTAGTATCTTAGCTACAAATTCACATTTAATAGCTCCATTTGAAAGACCTTTTGTGCAGTAAAAGATAAGCTTGTGTCTTTGTGTTGTGTCCTTGCTCATGTAAGCTGTAAATAAACTGTCCGGTTTTAACTGCATGTTCATGGACTGCTAGACTATTCAGAAAAAAATATCTACAACTTTGTATAATCCTATCAGCAAAAGTGAAAAATATCAGAAGACAGGAGCTGTTCAAAGCCAGATTCAAATCTGCTGACATCGAATAACCAGTATGTGACATTCCTACTGCTGCAGTGTTTGGAAGCCAATTATTTCTGTGGGACTTTAAGAAGAATAAGGTGGTAGTCAGGATGAGAGAAGGGCTTAAAGTCTGGATTTACATGTGGTTTATGAGTTAGTAATTAAACTCTACAGGTTCTTACTTTTGGATGTGGTTTTTTATACGCTAATCCTGTTAGAGTCAAAGAAAAATGCTTTTCTAGGCTTGTCACAATTTTACACCAGATTTTAATGCGGCAAATCATAGGTTAGATTTGTAGGTATGAAAATTGGAGAGCTTGAGGAGAGTTTTCATCAATTTTTATTTCATGAGGTCTTTATTTTTTCCACTGCTTTTCCTTCTAGACACTTTTGGTGCTAATGGCTGGAACTGGACTGGATGGGAAAGTGATCCTTTGGCATGCAATGTTATAACAGCAAAGGAAAAGTTGGAGTAACAGAGTCCTGTCCCATACTGTGACTGGCCACTGTGCTGTGTCAGTCTCCATTGAGAGGAATTACCAGTTCATAAAAATTGTGGAGTCTCTGATTTAAAACAATTTCTCTTGCGTGTATTTATGGAAGCTTATACATGCTATACTTGCTCTGGTGCCAACGTTGTCCTTTCTTCTAACTAGTTAGTGTAAGACAACCCAGCATTCTGTCCCTGGTTTATATACTTTTACCTCAAAGAGGTCTTCCTGTTGACATACCTGCTCAGTTACTGACAGTCAGAGGTGTAAAATGTTCCTAAGCATCAGGGTGGTGTCCAGAGCATTGTTTAAGTAAATTTTGTTCACTTCTCTGGCATTTACCTTTCTGCTGAATGTATAGATGGCCATTGTATCACCTCCAAGTATTCTTTTTGCTGGCCCAAATAAATCATGCTCTGTAGCAGGAACACTCTTAAATCACACATTTATAATCAGAGGGACTTTCAAGATCTGTGCCAGTGCAGAGTTCAGTTATCTTGAAAGTAAGTGACAAAAACTGGGCACTGTATTCCAGCTAAAATTCTACTCATGCTTATATCATGTCATTAGTATCTCTGTAGTAATTTTTGCCCTTGGATGGGTGTACAGCTATGAGCCAGTATGAAGATATGTCCTGAAAAAGATGAGTTCTTGGGATGTGTCAGGTGAGGCAGTTTGCTCAAAGGGTTTGGTAGTTACTCAGGACTTTCTCATCATCTGCTGTTTCCCATTGATTACCCACCCCCTTGTTTGAAAAAAAAAAAATTAATCTATTATTAGTTCTTGGGCTTGACCTAGTTCTTAATACTGTTAAAAAAACCTGAGAGGACAAGACATGTCAAGATTTGGGGAACCTCACTAAGAAAAAAGTTGAAATAAGTTCAGGAACTTGATAGTCTTCATGGGAAAAATGTGTTTGTATTTTAATTTGATCTGATGTTTTGCTGACATGATTAATTTTATTCTCACCTGTTCAATATTTCACTGCCAAACAAATCCCAGCAACTATTTTCATACAATCTAACTGGCAAGACTGTCAGTTTATTTCTGCTCTGTGACACCTCATGTTAGGAAGAATTACTTAATCCATTTGCTGCATAATGTTATGTTATCTTTGATGGGTCACGCTGCCATTTCTGAGTGCAGAGATTGCTGTGGTTCTTGGTTTATCTTTTTTCTTTCCCCGAGGATTTTTAGCCTTGAAGAAGTTCTTTCATGTCAGTAAGGCAACTACATATTAGCACATGCATAGCAAAGTAGAATCTGCTGATATCAGAGGTAGGAGTTGAACGTGTGGATAAGTGTATTACAAAATTTAGAGCCCAATTCTGAAAAGAACCACTAAAAGAACAGTAGACAAAGAAAACGTAATTGATTTAATTCCTAAAAGCCACAGATGCTAAAAAGAGTAAGGTTAACACGGCAGCATTACGTAGCTCAGGAAGTAAACAGAGATATTATGTTTCACTAGCTTTTTCACTGTGAAATATTATGAGGGTGTCTGAATGTACTGTAAATATAATTTCCTTATTAGTCACCAGCAGATAATAGGATCCTGAATTATATGGAGAATGTTCATTTTGCTCCATTTCCAGTTTCTGATTATGAAGTTTCTTGTTAAGATTTTTCTCTGGACTGGAGCAGTCCTTAACTGGAGTTGGGAAGTTACTGGAAATAAGTCTTGGGGAAAAAATTTTCATCCCTGCCATATCTCTTTATGCAATTCTGAAATTGTTTTGCTTTGTTTTATCATTGTCAACTTTTTTTTCATCATCATCTTTTTTCCTCTTTTGTCATGGTGAATATTCTCTTTTCTGTGTACTTTGCATCCTCCTATTTTGCATGCTGGCATTCATTAGAATCCATTCTTTTCTAAAAGTTTCCAATTTATTTTCCCATTGCCGCCACTGCTACTTTCACTCCCACATGTTAAAGATGATGTTTTTAACCTTTCTGCTGTCCTTTCCCAAAGCATGCCCTCATTACATTCCTCTGCTGGCTTGTGGGCTCACCATCCTGGCTGATTAAAATCATTGTCTTCAACCAATATATTTCAAGTCTTCTGCAATTGACCCTTTGATACAGAGCAGAAGTTTTGAGGCAAAATTGGGCCCTGGCTCATGCATCTGAGCTATGTTTCCTGGAACTCTCCCACTGAAGTCCTGTGTTAGTTGGTTTACTCCTGACTGTGCTGCAGGTACAATTTTCTTTGGATTTACAGGCAGAGCCTTCAAGATCATTTGCAGCTATTCTGTGGTCCTTTGTGTTGCTCTAGAGAAGCTGGAGTGACCGTGAGTCTGGAACACCTCTTATGGCATCACAGCTGTTAGGTTTATTTACTCTCTTTGGCTCCACTCCAGAACAAGCCGAAGTCAAATGAAAGATTTGACTGACACTCCATCTGAATGCATCAACTGTACATAAATGCTGGATGGAGGTACACCAGAAGCAGGAGAGGAAAACTGTTCTTACGCTGACTTTTGTTTTTAAATGTCTTCTAAAAATAGTTTCTTACTCCTATCAATCCTTCTTAGATAAAGTGTTTTTTCCTACATTGAAGTGCTAGTGATTCTTATGTAAGCCTGAAATAACTGAATTGAAATCAGTATGTATGTTACTCTCTATTATGGCTATTTAAATATCAGAGAATGTTTTTTTAACAGTGCTACTATTTTATGCTTATGTTTTCTGTTTTGAAAACCTTGATCTACTTCCAGCCAAAGAAATTAAAATAGCTTAATTCATTTCTGTTATAATGGTGGTGCTTACCACTATAACCAGTATCCTAATTTCTTTAATTCTTATTGTTTCTGGGAAGCCATATTTGTCAATCTGAAATGCATCTCAGAGCAGTTGGAAAGGTCTCTTTCCTGAATACATGCACAGAACGAGTATGAAGGGCCCATGCTTACACGTTCAGATTACAATCTATAAATGTTCCAGTGACCTATGCATTCATGAATTTCAATGGAAAAATGTATTAAACCTTTTCAGAAGAGAACACTGTGGTCTAGAATCTTATATGCAGCCTTTAGACTCGTATTCATAAACATTATGTGCATGGCTGCTTGCTATTTAAGTAGCCTTGGAGTGTCTGATGTCAGCTACTTCCCCTAAATAAAATACTTAGGACATGTAACACCTGGTTTGGAGCCAACTGGCTTTGGTTTGCTTCCTTTCCAAATGCTTTCATTCACAAGTGAGCAAACTTACTCCTCACACTGTGAAAAGGAACCTAGAAATACATTGTGAACACTATTTTACATAAAATAGGCACATATTTTCAATTTTTAATAAACCTCAGTGAGAGTTTGATCCGGTTCCCAACAAATTCAATGGAAAGATTTCCTTTGACCTCAGTGGCATTTTGACTGGAACCATATTTGCTAACCACAGCACTGTGGGGAGCAGCTCAAGCAGTGGAGCTGGAAAGAATCAGTGCTTTTTGTCCAGTTCTCTGCCACTGGGAAGGAGCAAAGATGGGGATTTCTAATGAGGTGAGCTTCAGTGCTCTGAGACAGCAAGTGTTGCAAGGCAGTGACCTTAGAAGAATCCAGACCTGAAAAGTTTGTTTGCCAATTACTCAGTCTTAGGAGGCAAGCAGAATTAAGAGAACCATAGGACCCAAAGGCTCATGCAGATGACTGTTGGGATAAAGAATAATCTGGAGAAAAAATTAAGTAGGAGTTGAAATCTTTAAATAATTTAAGGCTAAATAAATGTCTGGGAAGGCATAATCTGATGCCCTGGAGGCACAAAGCTTTCTACTAAGAGTGTGAATGTAAGGTTAATTGTCAGGAATAGATATACATTGGCTAGCAATGAGTCCAAATTTCCACTGCAAAATTATGCATATAATAATGGCAAAAGGTGTCTCTTGGTGCACTTGACTCTTAGGTCTTCTTAGAACCCGATCCTAAACTCTTAATAATGCTTGTGGGCAGCAATGCCTTCTCAGCAGTGTGTCTGTTAAGACTCAAGTTCTAGCTGATCATTCCTTGTCTGAGCAGACAGTTTGGAGATACTCTTACAGTCTATTTTATAACTTCTAGATACACTTCTTCTGCTTTTTGTTTGTTTGTTTTTACCTTTACTGCATTAAGTTTACTTTTATTTCCTCCTGCCTAGTCAGAATTGCCTGCATTGTGTTCCCTGTTATGGTGCCTCTTGCCATGTTTCACTCTTTCTCTGTTCTGCTCAAGCATTGTGTTAGATCCTGCTGTAGGATGTTAATGAGTAGTCCAAAAGCCCTATAGCTAATGGGGTCTCATCTGAACAAAACTGCCCAAAAGTCTGCAAAAGTGCTGTTCGCTTGTGGGTTTTTTTTAATACTTGATGCCTCCTAGAATTGCTTGAAGGTTGTTATGACTGTTTTGCAGCAAGAGATAATGCTTCCTTCAGGCTAGGGAAGTATGGGAGGTTGGGTTTAAGGCTGTATATTAGTATCTGTTCATTCTGCACTGCCTTAAAACCTTAAAACTTACTGAGTGATGTCAGACTAGTTACTTTTTTTGAGAAAGCTGATGCAAAAGTTCAAAACTGCATGAGAAACTTGCATGAATTGCCTTTAATGTTTCACGTTCCTCACCGACAGATGTCAGGAAAATTTAAAGGCATTAAAAATATTTTCTGTGAATGCTTTTAGTAAGGAAATGTTCAGTTCCAGTCTGAACATGTTTCAGCATTTTGTTTGGTCACCTTGATATGAGGAGCTTAAATCTTTATTCCATTCAGAGTTGCAAACCCTGGGGACCGTACCCGAGCCCGCTTGGCAGTGAAATACAGTTTCCCTAAAGGAGGGTGTTCTTAGTGAGTGGCTAAGTTAAAACACTAACCTTTTTTCAGGGCTGTTACACTGTTGTCAGTAGTGTTTCAGGGTTTTGGCAGTGCAGTATTTCAAGCCTGTTGAGTGTGGGAGGGAGTGGGTCAGACTTTCATGTGCTGTCACAGTACATGACATGTACAGTACTCACAGTCCAGGACTTTCATGTACTGTCACAATCTGTATTACCTGGGATTTAAGTTCATGGTATAGGCACTTCAGATTTACATAAATATGGTAATTGTCCTGGAAATAGCTAAAGCTAGTGCAGCAAATTCAGAATACATTTTCAGATTAAATCCAAATCCACAGTGGTTTCCTCCTGTCTTCCTTGCACATCTATTCTTGGTTAAAAATGCCACCTACTCTCATCCGGGAGTTTCTCTGTTCTTGTGGCTCACAGGATGCAGCTTCTTGGTCTTAGAAATGTGCAAGAATCACAAAGTTAAGTTTGTCTTGGGAGTTCTCATTAATGTAGAGATACTTGGGCATGCTGAATGGCTAAGGAACAAATTCTAATTATTGATATTGATCCTAGTCTAATAGTGTACTGAGTATCTCAAAACATCATCTAGTTTTATGGGTTTTGGTAGCCTTAAAAAGCACTCATCACCTTGCAGAATAGCACCAACTTGTGTAAATTCACTTGTCCTCAAAGGATTTATAAACCAACTCTCTATTTGGTGATTCTGAAAATGACCCAATTATGGAGAAGTTAAAATGTAACTATATTCCATCACTTATTTTGCAGCAAATTCACACGACAAATGTAACATAGATGAAAAGTGCTGAAACAAAACACTTGAAACTTTAATTGAAGATCCTCAGCTGACAAATACTTATGACATTTAATTTTCTTCTTTTTTTCTCTTTTCAATAGGGTGGAAAGAAGTCTTACAGTGGGCCATGTGGGGGCCGCGACTGCAGCGCTGGATGCAAATGTTTTCCGGAGAAGGGTGCGCGGGTAGGTTTGTTTTCACTAGTACAACCAGTCCTTGTGTCTCTTACCAACCTTGTTAAAAAGAAATAAAAAGCCCCATAAGTTAATATGTGTAGTTCTCGATCCAATGACTTCATGAAACAAAAGAAATTATGAAGACCAGCTGCATTTGAAATGTCCTTGGCCAAGATTTCAAAAGTTGTTTTAAAGGTTTATGAATTGCTAACTTTGCAATGAGTCGTCAGTGGAATCTCATTTCTTTGTGATCTGAGCCCTACTTCAAAAAAAGTCAGATGGTTTTTAAGTAGATTAGAACAGTTAAAAAGGAAAATCAAAGTAGCGTGGGCTTCCAGTACAGCTTTTGCCCAGTTCTTACTGTAATAGCTTCTGTTTGTTTGTGGAAGTGTTTTTGACTTTCATATTTGTTTATGAAGGAACAATAACTCTGAATGAATCTAAGCATTTCTCTTTGAGAAAGTCTTTTGTTTAGCTAAAGCCTCTCTCTCGGAAGTCTGCATTTGAAGCAACCAAATGTTTAAGCAAGTTTTCTGTAAAAACTTTTAATTTCTTTTGAATGTATGAAAAAGTTACAACTTTTCTCTTGATGCAGCTGGTTATTTCCTATCTTAGGGTAATGCACAGCTGCTGACTTCATTCTGGGTTCAATGACAATGTTAATTTTTGTCCAGACACTGTCTACTTAATATTTTCTCTTAAGATCTCTGATGTATTTTTACGTGTATTGAAATGAACCTTAGAGATTTTGCTTACGGAAATGAAAGGATGAAAGAGCTGCATTGTAGGTAATTGAAGAATTAACTTAGAAGGATTTAAGAAGGAGGAAATAATAGTAGTTGTCTTGTTTAATAAAGTAACTGTTCTTGCCAAAATCTTACTGAAAAGTCATCCTCTGAGGGAAAACAAAAGAAATCTTATTTAAGCAGTAGCAATCCTGATTTTTTCCCCTGTGTATTTCAGTGTCACAGTATGGATAAATTCAAGTCATCACTTTCTATGACTGAATTTAGGAAAATGTTGCTATGTAGAAATAGTTGTCAGCATGGACTTAGAAGTTTCTTTAATTGCAGACAGACTTGAGCATGATTTCTTAATTGATAACTGATGATGTGTTTGCTCTGGAAGTATAAAAATTCTTTCAAATCATCATGTGACAGGGTGAAAACATGTCTAAACAGATAAGTGGAAGAACTTTGCAAGGAAGTTCTCAACATAACCTAGAATATGAGCTAAAACCAATTCCTCAACACCTTTTGTGATTAGATACAGTAAGGGACAGACCTAGTTTAGTTCTGGAACACAATATCCTGTAAATGCTTTGACCTTTAGATAGCAATGAGCATCATTCTTCTGTCTCTTTACATTCCCCGGGTTCAACTTGATTGTTTGAACTGGCCGCAACACTGTTGACCTTGCAGTTTGAGCTCTTGGCATCTCTTTTGTTAAGATGTCACAAAGATTTTAGGCTGTTTTCATTGCTGACCTGAGAACTCATTTGGCTTTTAGCTTGTTTCTTACGTGACCTGTATCAGTAGGCATTTTCAGTCCTTTAAACATGTGTTCCATCCTACTGAGACCTGTCCATGGAGTAAACTGTCTGCTAGGAGTGGTAATCTTTCCTTTTTACAACACTACTTCCATCAATCCATACTGAGCCCTGCTGACACCTTCTTGGACATCTGCAGTCAGCTACTGGAGTCCTGCCATGCCAGAGGATAAGGAGGTGACTGGCTGAACTGGGAAAGGGGATGGTGTGATTACATATCCTACAGCACAGCTTGTTTCTTGGAGGAGACTTTACAGCCTGAGGCAAATTCCTTGGCTTCCTGCCTAGCTTTTCCTCCACTGCTGCAAAACCTTTAAGTTCAGAATAGGCAAATGGAAGATGGGACTTTGCCAATGCCCTGAATCCATATGTTGTTTAAAAAAATGTTTCAGCTGTCAATTTTGCACAATTAACCAGATCAGAATAAAGCTAAGCTTTCTTTTTAAAAGAAAGAAACAGCTAGAGAGCACAGGAAAATGACAATAAGCTGACAGCTCAATGAAAGTAGTATAGGCAGTGTCCTTAAATGTCCTTCTCCCTGGGTGCACTTCTGATCAGATCAAGCTGTGATGAAGCTGTTTCTGATATGATACTTTAAAAAAATTTTAGGCAATAAAAACGTCAAAAATGCCTAAGAACTACTGCCTAATTAGTGAAAGATTGCTAGAAATGGGATGTAGGTATGTAGAATCCCCATGTTCTTGTTTTTGCTATAGACTGTTAGTGCATGTGCAAGATTAAATAAAATAAATCTCTGATCTCTGTAAAGTGAATTAGCTCTTTGTGGAAAAGATTGGGATTCTTTTCAGAAGGAAGAGTGGTACAGTGTTTGTCTAGCAGCCACTTGTGACCTTTTCTGAAGGTTTTCTCAGAGGGTCAAATGAAAAGATTAAACTGAGTTTGTGGTTCTTAATACTTCAGTGCACGAGAAGATATCTAGTTAATCTTGCATGTCATATTACAGTTTAAGAGCAAGTGTAATAGCAGGAGAAGCCCACCAAGCTGATTTTGGCCGGTTATAGATCTAGAAATTTTGCATATGGTTGTTCAGTTCCCCTAAACTCTATTGCTAGAACTTATATTGACTTTAGTATGAAATCTAACATAATGCTGTGCAAAGAAAACGCCAGGCAGCATCAGAGAATATGAGAGCCCCTACGTACTGCTGGAGTCTCTAGGTGATGTGTGGGACTTCTAAATCTCTGTGTCTGTGCTCCTTTTCTTCTGGCCACCTGAAAAACCAGCTGCCAAACTAGTACAACAAAGCAATTTTAAAAGGAAGTCTGCTGTGATAGTGGAGGTACCAAAATGTACTCTGGCCCATGCAATCTTTTTGGGAAGGGACACAGTCTGAACACAAATTGCACTTAGTGAACCCACTTCTGCATGCCAATCTCTTTCAGAACAACAGCTGATGGGTAGAAAAAGAGCTTTATATTAAACTATTGAAGCACAAGAGGGAAGGTGGGAAAACCAACTATTAAATTATAATGTGAGGAAGTGAATTTAAATTCTGATGCTACTCTATATGTAGTGAAAGGCTGGATTTCCAATATGTGTAGTTCCAGTACGTGTGAGTGATCTACAGCTAGAGCACTTTCGGGACAGTCAGAAGAAATTATTATGTTTAAACAGTTACTTTTCACTCCCCTTTCTTACTGTTTGAGCCACAGTTTATGGGCAGAGATAATGACCTTAGAAAATGTCAAGCTGTATCAATGACTGTCTTGCTAAGAAATGCACTGCAGATAAGTCAGCAGTAACCGGGAGGGCATTTTCCCTATTTGCAGAGTTTCAAGAAGCACTGAACAGCAGACCGCCTGCACCATTTCATCTCTGCAGCTCATTTTGCATTTGTTTATGATAGTGTTGGCTTTTTTGTTTTTATATACTGTCATCTACTTTCAAACACTCGCAAAGATAAACTAGCAGACACAGTCCTTGTTGCATATGTACCTTCTCCTGCTGCCTGTTCACTTATCTTGGAATTTATAACAATATTAGGGTTTGTTTTAAACTTTGATCAACATGTGCTGGAGCTCTTCAGCTGATACTAATCTTTCATTTTTTCATTCTAAATCCTATCCTTACCTCCCCCACCAAAAAAAGAATTTGAAGGAAAAAAAATAATTTAGAAATTGTTTCCAAGGCTCCACAAATTACTCAGCAGAAATTGTGTCCCAGGCGGCTTTTACAGCTTAGAATTGGTGTAAATTGGGAGAGCTTGATGTTACCAATTATATTTCATTTTTGCCTGTAATATGTGATCATGTTGAATAATGTATATGTTTCTTACACATCATGTGTTCTTTAAAGTCCTCTAAAACATGATGAGAGTCTATTACGAGCAAGTGGTGTGTTCGGAAAGCAATGTATCTGTAGAATGAGGCAGTTGGTTCTGAGGACATGTTTGGACACTTTACACTAAATTGGGTCTGGTCCCATGAAATGAAGGACCATCGGTGTGCACCAGGTATGCTGCAGAGCCCATCTCCTCACCTAGCCTCACTCGGAAGAAATCCTGTTTATGTGTAGTCCAAGACTACACTGCCATGTGAAGCAAAGCACAGTAAGTAGGAGAGATTGAATAATATTGAGAGGTTTTATTTAAAAATGCAGTCACTATCTAAATTACAGGCTAGTGTGTGTACCCAGAGATACGTGAGATTCCACAGGTTTCCTCTGAAGTTAGTGATGACAATAAATGTAGTGTAAATTATCAGTGGGCAATCAAAGCATTTTTGATAGAATTACTGCAGGTCAAACAAGCTAGAAAAGATAGACAGATCCCCAGCAACCATGCACTGAACAGCATAACCTGAGGTCAGAACTTTGGATGATTTAATCTAATTGTTATCTAGCATAAACTCATGTCGCATTGGCAAGAGATCTTAGATTAACTTTTGTCTGAAACTAATCCCCTCAACTTAATACTGAGTGTACAAAGTGCCTCTCTTGTGATAATTAGTTGAAGATTGGTTGACATTTCTTTGCTATGAAATTGTAATAATTACAACTTGTATTTTTTAATAACGTTTGCTGAATTCTGCTTTGGCTGGTTAAGCACTCTAATTGGAACAGTTTAGGGATTTCCTGATGAAACACAATTTCTTTGCAAGTGTCAACCTAACAAAATGAATTTTTTTTGCAGAACTGTTTTACACAAACATATTTGCTGGAGACAAAATTCTGTTAAGCTGTTGGTTCAAACTTCTCTCTTTTTCTGTGTGGCTTCTTAACACCTGGCTTGACAAACATTGTAGGACATCGTGGTGCCATTTTGATGTCTGTGGCCTGCAGGTTGGCCTGCCGTGCCGATTAAACCAGACCATGAGATATTGACATTTCCTTCAAACTGACAGTGCCAAGATATGAACAGCTCCAAATATTGTCTGAATTTATTAACCATGGGTAATCAGCCTGTTAGAGGTAATACTGGGATCATTATATAGTTGCTTTTATAAAGATCTTTTCACATCCAGGAGGAGGAGGGATTATTGCCTAATAGTAGTTCTTGAGAAACATTGGCCATTTAACAGTGGTGATAATCACTGGTTCTTGTAATATGGTTCAGCAAGACAGTACACAGTAGCAAATACACTAAATTAATATACAGGAACATGGAATCAGTTCTCTAGGTAGTGTGAGCTCAGAAAAGGAGGTTAGATAATTCAGGTGGGAATGAAATGTTGCTTAATTCTAGAGGGAGTTCTTCATCATTCAGTTTAAAACAATCTGTGAAGCCATGCAGCCTGACTTTCTCTTCTTATTACCTATAGCCAAAGATTTCTCTCCAGGATCCTTCCTCTTAGAATAAGTACAGACAATTATTTTTTCCTCTTGCAAAATAACCAAAAAGTTTGGACTAGACTACATGTATGTTTTGCCATAATTTCTGATTTCACCTCCAGGCTTCTCCAATTTTTATTGTAGGTTCTTCCTTTCTGCTTGTATTGTGTCCAACTACTGTGCTGTGGTCCCTGAAAATACTTTGTTAAAGTATTGTATCCAAACCCCGGGGGCTTGAATCTGGTAGATGTGCTGGGCTTCAGTACTTTTCCTTGCTTTGGCTTTCACAGTTTCTCTCTTCTATTTTTTTAGTTATTCATTCTCAATATAGTGAGTTGTTTTCCTTTTCTCTCCCTCTGCCATCAGCTGTACATCACACTCAACCTGTACAAATGTCCTTACCAATGTCTCACTGTCACCATACATTCAACGGTGCCAGAAGCCAATGTCCTCTTTTTAACTCAGTCCGTCCTTCCTTCCTGTTCTCTTTGCTATTGTCAACACCAGCATCTTCCAGTCAGTCACCTGTCTTAGATGCCATCCTTGACTTGTCTCTTCCTACCAGCTTATAACCAATCTCTGATGCTCTTTACAATGTCTCTCTCGGTTTCCTCCCTGCCTACACATCAGCAATTCATGTCACTTCCCTCTGGCTGCAGCAGAAGCAGCTGTATTCTCCTTTCTGACTGATGTTTAGAAATACTGCTTATAAACTATTGTCATGACCTGCTTTTCTCTGTTTCATCTCTTTATGTCTTTTTATTGTCTTTTAGTCATATTTGAAGATGAAAGATCTTGGACTTTTGTGTATATCTCCCTCATGTAAGAGACTTCATCAGCCTGTCCAGTTTTTCTCCTTCCCTCATTCTTCTTTCTGTACCACCTGATTATGTGATATCTTAGGTTGAACTCTAAGGTGCACTGACTACAGTATAGCTGAACGTCTGCAGCAGCTTAGGAAGGCAGGCAGGCTGCTGCCTACCAAGGCTTCTGAGCACCAGCAATCAGCCCCTTGTCCTCCAAATGTGAATGTAAGACTTTGGTTTAAATGATTTCGATGTGTTGCGGTTTTGACAATATTGAAGTACTTTCACCCTTAGTAAATACTGGTCATGGAATATATGTCAATGATGTCTAATTCTTGTTCAAATCCCCTTCTGGTTAAATAAATAAAATGCCATCATTTGATTTGGGAAGAGGATTATCTATAACGTTGAAAAATGTTGACCATCTGTTCGCTGTCATTAAGAAGATTTGGCAATATTTTGAGAGAAAATGAGGTAATAGTTAAGTCAAACAACTTATGTGCCAGCTGCTTTTTTTAACAACTGCCAAGATTTTTTTTTAAAATAATAAAACTAACTTTGCCAAATGCAGCATTAAGCAATTATTGTACATGTCCTTCTGACCCAACCTAAACACACTGAGCCTAGCCCTCTAATGAGAACCACACCGTATGCTAATGATAACAACAAATAAAACAGATCTCATTGCATTTGAAAATATCCTTTATGCAATGGGTGTCAAGACCAAACCTGTTCATATGTACAGTCTTACATCATCTCTCATAATCTCGAGTTCATTTGTGAAGACTTCTTGAGGTGAACAGCTGTATTTAAGCAGGCTAATGGTCTAATGGTTAGGAATATGATGGGATAAAGGTTGGACTTGATGACCCCGGAGGTCCTTTCCAACCATAATGATTCTATGATTCTGTGATTCTAACCAAGGAGTCTCTGGTAGTAAATCGTGTTTCCATGCGTTGGTTTGCAGTTTGGCTGAAAGGACATGTGCACTAAATGAAGTTGAATATACTTTAAGAAACATATACCATTAGGAAGATTTTCACAGCTTTCAAAACTAATCAGAAGCCATAGCATTGCTGTATCACCAGGGTGGCTGAGGTGACTCTGTGACCTGAAACTGTTTCTGCATCTGCCTGCAAGGGCAGCATGGTTTGTAATTGCAGTCGGGACCTGTGTTTACTTTTGAAATCACCCAGAACAGGGGTCCTCAAACTGTGCTCTGTAGAGCACTTCCAGATGGCTTGGAAAAGCCCAGCGAAGAAGTATCTGTCACTGCTCAAGTACTTGTGCTTCGTTTGAGTTGTAACTCAGGATTCTAAAGCCTTTCCAGTGTTTTGGGAGCAAAATGAGCATTTAAAAAGCTCCTTGCTGCATTGTACAATGCTGTGAGTTGTCTTAGCTCAAGGAGTTATATAGCCTCACTATACCAAGTGAATGTCTTTTCTGTTTCTCCTTCCTAGCCTGAAAAACTTTCTGGTTTTCTTAAACTGAGTTTCTCAAAAGTGGGGTGGTGGTTACTGGTGTGGACTTTGATGACTGAGATGACTGATGAAAGTCATGTGGTCAGCTGGTGGCAGAGTCAGATTGCTCTGCCATGTGCTGTGACATGTCCTCATCTGAAGACGTAGTAAACCATGATTCCCTCTGTTCTGATGCTGGCACTGTGAGCTGAGGGTGCAGATATGTTGCCCTGGGAATACGTGCTTTATAATTTCTTGCTCATACAGGCTGCTATGGCTGCCACTGGTAATCTGGGTGAGGAAAGTACTGTTTCCCTTGAAGCCATTGCCATCGCTCCCACTGATTTAATTTTATGTATGTAGACAGATGGGAAGACAGATCCAGACTAGCCTTCTCCCTCCCTCTTTGGAGCCTTGCCACAATTGGCCTTCTGTTCTACCTTTGTATCTGTGGCACTTTCTCCAAGACCAAAAATGACAAGTCGTGCTACAGATTTGATCCATATGGACAAGTCAGAGAGTTCAGCAACAGTTTCCTAGTAACTCCCCCTGCTTCCTAAATACTGGAGAGTAAAAACATCCCCTTATCCAAATTTTTTCTTTATAAAAATTGTTAAGTCTTTCTTGGTTATAGAATGAAGTGTTTGATGAATCTGTGATGTTTTACTTGCTGTGCAACTCTTTAGAATAGGACTAACATCGACCCTTTAGTTTCTCTTGTTTATTCATTATTCACAGTAGGTAAAGAGTTGTGAATGTTCTTAGAATTGTTTTCTATTAACTGCCTCACCTTGCAGTCAGAAAGACAACTAAGAATTCCTGTAGGAAGAGAAATTCCCCGGTGTCCTGCCCAGGACAGGAAAAGCAAATGTTAATGTAAGTCTTTGGAACATATGAATATCTAGTTGGGATTTTGCTTAGCAAAAGCTGTAGGATTTTGTCTGATGATTCCTGCAATGATGTCTCAGTTGAAAAGAGATTATTAATGTCTTCTTGCATCTGAGAAATGGCAGAAGACTTTGCCTTTCTTCTCCAAGCAGTTAACAGACAAGAAGGGGTAATTATATCCTACCTTGAAATTACCCAGTTGGCATTTTCTTCCATCACATTCTGTATCATTCGTGTATGGGATTTGCCACCTAGACTGTGTCTTAGTAGTCTTTTCCTCCAGGTTAAGTTCTCTTTAACATCTTGTTTTCTTCCTACCTCTCTCCTCTCACCCCACCCTGCTTGCCCATCTTCTAATTAAGTGTGAATGTTTCAGAATATTCCTGGTACCAGTTACTTTTTTAAGCTTCTTAAAATAAGAAGAGTTGCCCTTTGCAGAAACAAGAGTTTTTAAGAGTTTCTGCTGGCAGTAGGTGAAAGGTGTGACAGAGATTTTCGGTGTGATCTCTTGAGTATGTCAGCCTCTTGGAAACAGAAGGGTCACAGAACCAGTCTATGAGCAAGGCCCCGTTCCAAGAAATTTGGCCAACAGTCAGGTTAGGAGCCAATTTATGAGCCAGGAAAACAGCCGACAGCAGGGATTACTACAAAGCAAACTTAATTAGGCAACAGATAGGCAGGAAGTACGCCAGTCATGGAGCCTGCAGCCAGATAGAGCACACAATGGCGATGGCTAACCAGGCAAAACTCTGTTTGTAGTGGTAGAAGAGGCAGTAGTGCCAATTGGTTGGAAGTAAAACCAACTGCATGGATCCCCCAGGCTAGCTGTCAATCCCTGTTTTCTGGGAAAAATGTGCAGCATTTTTGGTGTGAATCACAGCTTTTCCTGACAGGAAATCATAGATTTCAGAAGATAGGAGAACATCCTGTCATTTCTCAGCTTCCCATGGTAAGCAAGGTTGAAAAACTGTTTAGAGGTAGTTTTCCTGGTTCAGAAGAGAAAAAGGACACATATATCTACAGCAAAAAAAAAAAAAGTAGGACCTGTGTATTAACTGTAGATCAATGCTTCATTTCGACTCTGGTCTGTAACACCTCCTGTGCCTTTAATGGAAATAACCAAGCATTCTCTGGGTTTGGAAGATGTAATACAAGAAGAAAACAAGAAAGGGAGTCTGAATCACAATGCCATGTAGGTGTTACTGGTGCAAACAAATTTATTTCAAAATTAGTTTTTATTGGTTAGAATCATCTGAAAGATTGAGTGTGTTACCTGATCCCTCTGTGTGACAGAGTCTGGCGTGTTTAAAATAAAAGATGACGTCCTTGATGGGCTGTTTTGTCTGTGAGTAGGTGGGAATTACTCTAGTATCATGGAAAACTGAGGGGGAACAATTTTCTGATCATCAGGGAAGTGAAGAAAAGTCGTCAGTGATTTTGGGAAATAAAAAAGAACTACTGAAAATCTTAGCCCATGACTGAGCTTTGTCAGCGTTACAAAGGTTTGTTAGAATAAATGCAAGAGCTATTTCAGGAATGATAGGCAAGGAGAATGGGGAGAAGCTGTCTCCTGGTGAACGAGGAATGTGTATGCTTCTGGTGCCCAGGAAAATGCCAGGGCTGACTTTCTAAACACTTGATGGTGAAGAAAATAGAACAAAAGGAAAACCAAGTATGCATCTCATGTAGGAGATCTGACAAAAAGACAAGAGGATGATGGTTGTATTTTGGACAAGGAAGGGAGCATCCAAATAATGGAACATAGTGGGAATAAGAGATTAACAAATAGCATGCAGGATACAGAATGGCCTGGCTGAGAACCTGGGTATAAGCATAAATTGTATAAAAATAGCTATAAAATGATGGAGCACATAACCTGTAAGAAAGGTGAGGGAGCAGTGGGCAGGAATGGTGTGTTCTGAGCTTGTATGTAGGAATGAGAGTGTAGCGTGGCTGAGGGGAAAACAGCAGTTTCTGAAAGATCCTGTACAAAAGGCTCCCAAGTTTCCTAAGTGTAGAAAAAAAGATGTCAGTAAAACAAGATGAAGACAGACCTAATTCTGCAAAAATAGAAGGAAAAAGGTGTTTGCCAATTCCTTCCTTTTAAGCCATGGATTAGGGACATTTTAATTGTTGCTCTCCAATAAGTCATAAGTCTGTTAGATATCACAAGCATATTTTCACAACTATTTGATCTTAAGCTGGTTTTATGGGTGACATATTTCCTACTCTTTGCCCTTCTGTGGAATTGCCAACACAGAAAACTTGGAGGGAAGGTATGAACTTCAACAAGAAAGGGATACTTGACTTGTACCAGGTGTCTCATTCAGTTACTTGTTTTGGGAAAAGGAACATTGTGGTAGTCTGAAAAGTAGCCTAGATACAAATGTCATTAATAATGGGTGATTTTTGAAAAAAAATACCTCTTTTCTTTTTTTAAAAATAGCAGTTTGCCAAATCTAATAAACAAAAAGTCAAAATAATTTTAAAATATCTGGTTTTAATCCATAATACATTACAAACAATGCACAACTCTGAAGGACTATTAAAAAGAAATCTCTGATTGTCTCTTAAAGCTTCGACTTTTTAAAAATGATCAAAGAAAGCTCTCTAATAAAATGACTTTGCTGAATTCTCAGTGTACAGTATAGGAAGAATTTTTTAGTACCTAGTGTTAGCACTAAGGGTGGTGCAGTTCTGGGCTTAATTTTGTCTTTCAAAGTTCTGTAAAGCTGTTACCATTTAAGACAGATCACTTGGATTTGTGTTCACATCCATAATATTCTGCTGGGACAGTGTTTAGTCAAGCTGTGTTCTGTCCACCTGCTCCTGAAGCTGGGGTGTGTATTAGCACAGTGGCAAATCTGCTTCAACACCAGATTTGTTCTGCTCATATCATTATTGCCAGACCAGCAACATCTGCCTGCCTTGTGTGTCTGGGTATTCCCATTTCTTGTCAGGTTCCAAAAACGTAATCAAAATTTGTAAATGTGGAAGAAAATAACAAATGCATCAGTCAGGGTGTTCTTGCCATACCCAAGTTTGCTGCAAACTGCTATAGTTAAGGTATGGATTTTGGTGTAAAAGAACTGTAAGCTCTCAGTATACCCACAGAGCCCGTGCTCTGCAAGGCAAGGTCACTTTATACAGTGTATTTTCAGACTAAACCTGTGTGTTAGCCATAATGAACGTAGGTCATAGAACCAAAGAAATATCTTGGACCTAGGTGTTCTGTCCTCCTATAGTTGCAAGATTCGTAAATAATCACAGAATCACAGAATGTCAGGGGTTGGAATGGACCTTGAAAGCTCATCCAGTCCACCTCCCCTGCCAGAGCAGGACCACCAGGAGCAGGTCACATAGGAATGCATCCAGTCAGGGTTTGAATGTCTCCAGGGAAGGAGACTCCACAGCCTCTCTGGGCAGCCTGGCCCAGTGCTCTGTAATCCTGTTCAGTAAATTTTGTTTTTGTTTGTAATGAATTTATTATTTGTAACTTGAACCCTTAACTGCAGTGGTGGCTGGTTTGGATTGGTGAGCAATGGCACCACTCTCAGAAGTGCAGAAGTTACAACTTGTGTACTTTGACAGATGCTTCCTGGGACACGCACAGCAAACGAGCTCCCAGTTCTTTGGAGTGGTGCAGTAATGCTCACCCTCAGCCCTTCCTGTGAATCACAGGGCATGCTTATCAGTAATCTTTTCATTGGAAACACTGTTTAATGTAGTTCCACAAATATATTGAGGACTGCTTACCGTGTCATCATGGATCACACATTGTGAGCAGCTGGAATGTAAATCAGGGTGTTCTTGTATCAGAAATATGGGTGATGGGGATTTTCTAGCAAATTTTTAAACAGGTTTTGTTTCTTCTTTGTGAAGCTTGATTTCCCTTGATACTCACTGGCTGTGTTGGCTGTTCTGAATACCTACATGATGTTGTTGTGGGATTTCTTTCATTATGATGACTAATGACTGAGGATCCCAGCTGAGATGAGGGAAGTCCCACAGAGCTGTGCAGTTACAAACGTACAGTAGGAGACAGTTGGTGCTCCAAAGTGCTTTCACTCTGCGAGAATTTCTATAGTTACATCTTTTCTCAAGTTTTAGTTAAGAAATCTGTTGCTTAACTGTATTTTCAGGAAAGTAGGTAACACTAGAAAATCTTTCAAAATAAACCTCTCAAAAGTTAGCACCCTGTAGTCCTTAATAAGAGACTTCTGGAAATAGTTAACAAATTATTCTGGAATATATTTTCTCTCCAAACTTAGTGACGTGTGAAAAAGAAGACAGCAGAAGAGGATGTTCTTGTCTCATTTTAATTAGGGCACGTCTTCCTAACAGTACAAAATGTTTTGGGAGTATATTAACCTTTGGAATATCCTTAGCAGTGGAAACACAGCCCAGCCTGTCTCACAGCAAATTCAAAATAAATAAATAAAGTCTGCATGCAAAATCAAGGCAGCAGGTGGTCATTCCCTGTATAACTCCAGCTGCACTTGAGCTGTAAATCCAAAAGCATTACAAAACTAGCAACAGGACACCCAGTGGTTCCTTGTAGGCTTGGATCAGTGTTCCTGGGACATTAAAGGAAATTTTCCTAAGATTTAATGTTTTCTCTTGAAACAATAAATGACATAAGTGTTATCTCCAGACTTTTTCCAGAGCGGTGAAGTAATTAAACTTCACTTGTTTTTCTAACATCAGAACTAAAACCTGAACTAATCTATTCTAACCATTCCCTTCTTTTTTATCAGTCGGAATGTGTGTTAACTCCTGAGAACATTTGGGTGAATAATAGTTCTGCTTACAGTGCCTTTATTTTGTGCACTGGGTGACAGAAAGCAGTCAGGGTTTCCTTCACAGTGTTAATGGAGCTGCCGTATTCTGCTTTTATTTTTTCTCGCATAAGCACGTGTCAGGTGTACCTGTAGCATATTTAGATAGCTTTAGATTTACAGGCTGTTTCAAATGATGGACCCATTTGAAATGGACCTTCAATTGAAATTGGGTCCATCTTTTTGAAACATCCTGTATTTCATTTGATAAGACAGTATCTGGTGTAAGCAGTGCCTTGGCTCTGTCGCATGCTTTTGTTGTTACGAACTCTTCAGTCTATACTCAAGAGGAAAGCTGGGTTCCATTGGTGTTACTGGGGGATTTCCCTTCAGCTGTAAGAAAGCCAGGATTTTAATTTTCAACCCTTTAAAGCAAATTGCTTTCAGGCTTCTAAGAATGACTGCTCAAACAACCATTTATGTGGGTCATTTGATGTGAATTTTGCATAAGGGAAGTGGTTTCAAGAGCAATACCTCCCACTGTATTTTTCTTCACACTTGCTTAGAAGAACTGTGCATGCTACATACAGTCTTGGCAGGATGTTATAGCTGAAGGGAGTGAATTTCTGTAAACCTCATCTCCTTTGCAAAGTGAAGACAAATGATTTTACAAATGATACTTGTGACCATGCTGAGTAGATGTGGCATTTCCGAGCAGTGTCCATGATACTTCACTGAGTTCCAGTGCAGGGCATTACCCTAGGAGGAGGTCTCAGAACAGCTCTGTGAGCTGGCTACTTAGAAACACACACAAGTTCCTGGTGTTGGACTTTGATCAGTTCAGTGACTTCAAAGAGGTGAAGATTCTCTCTTCAGCATATGGGCAAACAGGAATGAGCAGGGAGAAGGAAGGAACATTGGGTTTTTTCCTGTCTTACTGTATCACAGTGTAGCTTGCCCTGGAGACAAAAAAACAAGCTATGTGTCCCTCAAGGGTGGTGAAGCTTGAATGGTCCTTCCATCTTGTGCAATGGACTTCTTTGAAACCTCCAGATATATGATCTTTTCCAGACCTCCTCTTTGAGCAGCACAATTCTGCCATGTTCCCAGGCTGTGACTACTTGCAGTGCCGCATCAGGAGAAGTGTTTAAAAGTGGTTTCCTTTCCCTTGAAAAATGGGTTTGGGATTTATTTTGTTATTTTGTAAAATGTCTTAATGACTTCTGAGTGATCATGGTATTTCTTGTATCTGTTTCAATGTTTAAAGCCCTGCAGAGGAAAATACAGTTTACATAGAGTCTTTAATTTTTTTCTTTTCTTCCATCTTACACTTTTCAGTAAATGCATCTCTTGGCACAAGGGAAATGGAAGTGGGAGTGTGTTTCATTTAAAAAAATAACATCCTCGTTTAAATAATCCTGCACTTAATTAAATTTCCTCTGTTTTAACTGGACATAGAAACAAATAACCGTGACAAACAAAAATAAAGATTCTGGAGGTATACTGACTTACCTCTGATAAGAACCGTCTGGCTTATACATAATTAATTTTTTTTCACTTATGCTTTACTAACAAGCTCAGCATTTGGTTCACATTTCCTCTTTGTACTTTGGGGTTACTTATGAGTAAGCCTAATAGATTAAAAATATTTGACTTGAAGCCTGAAGCCCTGTTTGTAGAATCTTTTTAATCGCTCTTTTGTTATATGTTGGAAAACATATGGTACAACTGGTTTCTGCCTAGTAAGTACATGAGCACAAACAAGTACCATAGTTCCCTATTTGGTAATTGTAAAGGTACTTAAAAGAAAACAATGCCTAGTATCTACATGGTTAGTAGTACAACTGCAAATAGGGATTGCTTTCGGTGCTTCAGACTATGGCTGGAAAATTCTTAGAGGACTTGGCAAAAGTTACCTTCAAAAAGGCTTTTCATGTTTCTGTGCCTGTTTCCATTTCCATTTATTGCTGGTCTCAGCTGTTTATCCTCAGGCTCTCTGGAGTGTCTTCAGGAGCGTAGGTCAGAGACTACCTAAGGCAGCAGTGTGTGACTTGGCACACCTATGATAAGGTCACCATGAATACAGGTAGGTCACAAGTCCCATCAGTGCTCATGTCATGCCAGTTGTCTTTCAGAGATGGCCTGCAACTGCTGCTACTTCCCGCACTGGTTATGCGCTGTAACTGCAAGGGATGCTGAGTTTTGTGGTTCGGGCTAGGAACTTGGACCTGTCCCCTCTAAGTTGCATGGGATTTGCATGTTATTTTCTTTTGATGTATACCCAAACTTACCTAAAGCCTACAGCTAGGCAGACATGTACATCTGCCAACTAGGATGCCAGCTAAGTGCAGGCATCAACTTGGAGTCATGTCTACACTCAGAGTACAATGTTGATCTCTCTTACAAGTTTGCTACTCAAAATGGCAGAGCACATGGCTGAAGGTTAGCTCAGAGGAGAGCCTGGTCCTGTTTGAGGGTAGTAATTTTGTTGATAGAAAAGGGAGCTGTAGTTCCTGATAAGTCTATAATTTATGTTTCTGGCCTGACTTTAGAAACTATGTTGAATCATGGGCACACAAAAGTGCAAAATTGGCTTTTTGAATGGCAAATGGCGATCCCCGGGAGGCTGACTGGCCCTGTTCAAGGTACGTGGCAGTGTAAATAATTTACTTTCTGCCTGTCCTACTTGTTATTTCTTAAAGTAATTCTCTGGGATATTAAATGTAAGTTGATTCACTTCAACAAAGAATTTAAATAATTTCTCACATACTTATTTTAAGTGTGGAAATGTTGGTCTGAGGATAGATGTAAAATAAACTGTGAACAGGAGAGTTATGAGACTTTTAGGCTTCTGTGGGATTTGTAGCTGCTGTCTCTTCCTGAAAAAGAGTAACAAGAAATGAGAAGCTGCTTCTGGGATGAAATAGTACATTTTTAATACTTCAAAATTTTTGGCTGCTCTTGGTCCCATTTGAATTGTCTTTAGCGTATACTTGCTGTGACTTTAGGCTGAGATTTTTCAGAACCCTCTAAGTAGAATTCTGAAATTGAATAGAAGTGAGTACCTTGTTCCCAATAGTAATAGGATTTGGATCTCTTAATATCATTTGTCTTCTGCTGACCTGTTGTGGGAGACGTAGCTGTTTCATTTCTTCTGATGGAACAGTGACCAAGGAGTGCTCCTTGTGCATCCATCTCCAGGGAGTGGGAAGGAACTCATCACTTCTTGCATTCTGATGGGATCTCCCGGTTGAATGCCCCTGCCAATTCGACGTGTGCTTCTGCTGTCACTCTCTGTATTACCATGGGACCCTTTCTTTTTATTTCCTTCACGTGGCATTGAGGACAATCTACTACATGGTCACCACTCTTGCAAAGAGGGGGACTGGTTCAGCTAGATAGCCTTGAGTCCACACTGAGAGCTGAGTACAACCATGTTGCACAGGGGAGGCTTTCCAGCACTGCTGGTACCAAGTTATCTTGCACCATAACCTCAGTACTGAAACGAGAGTCTCTAGGTATATGAGTTCTCAGTGTTGTAAATGATAAGAAGAGCTGTAGGGAGACTTCAGGCTTGCAACGTAAGTACAAAGAGGGAGACAGTGGGAGGAGGAAGCTAAAATGGCCATTGCTCGTGTCATCTGCAGCATTAGTTGTCACTGTCAGACCAGCAATATCATTGACACAGCCTCTCTGAAGGCACAGAAACATGATCAAAAGCTGAGGGGACATTGCAGGATTAGGTCTTCAGAACAAACTTGTCTTCAGGCAGTTAGTGAACGTGTTTGAAGTTGTTTAGTTTTAAGAAATCTGACTTGCAGGTCCTAGTTTGAAGTGGCTGGTGAGCCAGTCCTTTGGCAGGCAGAGTATCATGAGTGTGGTAACATCTGTTTTGTGTGGGGATACAGGAGGCACAAGAGCATCTTCTCTTGGTGCCTGCTATTGATTTTTAACTGGGGTAATTTTCCTCTTTGCCAGTAAAAAGGAACATATTGCATGGGAAACTTGCCTCAAGAGCCTTCAGGAAAAGGCACTGTCAGGTGAGATGAAGCTGCAAAATTGGACCTTATCCACATGTACTCTTCAGAGTAAATCCTTCCTCTGTTCCTATATGTTACGTTATTGGTGAAATATATCAGCAACTGTTTATAGTCAAGGAAAGTTTGTACTAACACTGTGTCATGCAACTAATCTGTTTGCATTATAAATAGGGAACACTAAGTTAGTTCCATTTTGCTCCAGATGCAAGCATCTTATTAAATATTTATACATGGACTAGACTGTTTACTTTGCACCTCGTAGTATAGTTGTATTGGGAAGATCCAGAACACCTGGGGTTTAGTGAGGTCTTAAGGAAAGTTTGCTTCAACTTTCCAAATTAAACATTAAGAGCTCACTGAATTACTGAGTATGTGACAGGACAGTTGTAAATGCAGAAGTATCAGTTCTAGAAGTACATTTCTAAACTTGTGAATAACAAAATAAGGAGGAACACCAGATCTTGATTTCACTCTGGTTCTGCTGCATTCCTATGCTTCTCAAATAGAAAAGTATCAAAAATATCAGAGAAATACCAGGGTTTCCCCTGGTTTAGCTTTGTAGGTCTGTTCTTTACACCAATGAAAACCAGTTGCTAGCATTAAGAAGCCCCTTGGCTGACTTCAGTGATGCTACTCTAGATTTATGTGAAAAAAAGTAAATGAATGGGGTCCTGACCCACAGTGGTACTGGTGTGCTGTCTGTGTAAAGCACCCCTTTCTTTCCTGAAGAGAGCCTGTAGATCTAGCCTTCCTTTCCATCTTTAGGCGTAACTGTACATATTCTGATATCCAGAAGTAAAGACCAGTGTGAGAACAGTTTCACTGACCAGGCAGAAAGAAAAAAACCTGAACTGATTTTGCAGAGGATTATTCAGTTTCTTGGTGTTGAAGCACTGCTTGCCTGTGTGTTTAGCAGTAGTATCACTTGAAGAAACATGCAAAAACCTTCATGTTCTTTGAACAACAAAGGTGTGAGTGAAAAGCTCCACTGATCTGTAGAACAAAAGCTATAGCTATTCAAAATGAAAGCTACTTACTTATGTGTAATCTTGCTAGGTCTTGTGCTATATTAGAGAGACTGAGAGCACTGGTTTTGAGCCATGATCAGTGGGTTTTAGCGTGCTCTCTGGTGTTGCTCAGTCCCCACAACACTGGAATTGTTGCTGTCCAGTCATTCTGCAAATCTAGCAGGAGCTTGTTTGATCAGCACTCACCTCCAGCAAATACCTGCTCACTTCATTGTGAGATGTGAACGTAAAGAAACTGTTTCTCTTGAGTGTAGTGGCCTGGTGTCTTAGGCAGCTTTGATTATAAATGGCCTCTGAACAGATTTACATGTTTCTGGGATCTGGTTCCCTTTGCGTGCTCCTAAATGCCACTGCATCTCAGAAACTCCCTACCCTAATTCTTTCTAAGCACAACTGGCTGTTCAGGTTACAAACTTTGGAAGGTTTCCAGAACCATAGCAAGCACCACTTGCTTGTCAGAACTAGTAGGGTTTACTCTTTTTTGCTAAACAGTCAGCATTTGATCTGATTTTAGCTTTACGGAGTTAATGTTTTAACCACTATATTCGAAGAGTGAAGGAGCCTTATTCTTGCAAGATGAAGAACTAATTAAATGCCGTTATTGACTAATAATATGCTTTGCTTTTTTTCTGGTGAATCTTTCTGAGCTAATGCTTCCTATGTTTAAATTAATTTCCAAATATTTTGCAAAAGCTTTGGAAGTAAAGAAAACCTACAGTTGTAGGTATGTACTCTTAAAACCTGCTTTGTCCCTGACTTTGTTTGAATAGGATTTATGTGTTGTATGTGCTGTATAAAATTTGCATTCCAGTCTAAACAGAAAGTATATTTACAAATTGTCTGCTTAGTTTAGTTTCTGTGGTTCTTGTCATGCAATGCACTGTTTAGATACTATTCTCTCAATATGTCAGTGTAAAAATATCAGGATTTCCCCATACTTTTGTGTTTAAACCTAACCAGAAATATCTAATCGTGGAAAAGATTTTGTTTAAATCATTTGATGACTTTTTCCTTCCATTGAACTTGCATACTACTACAAGTATTACACAGATTTCTTACACCATCTCTGTAGAAAAATCAAATTATTCCAGTAAATGAGAAATAGATCTGTCCTGTAGCAGTTATATTAATGTGGGAGGTAAAATGCTATTTCCAGCTGAATTGAAAAACACCATCCAAATGGCTCAATATTTTAAAAGGAGCATTTGTGCAACAACTGTAGTTTCTTTGGTCTGATGATTGTTTTCAATATTTATAGTACAGCAGGGCCCGGGGCCTCAGTTATGCATCAGGATCAGTTGTACTTTGTATAAGCAACAGAATAAAAAAGCCCTACACTAAAGAACCTTTCTTCTCAGCGTGAAATTTACTGATTTTTGGAGAAAAGTACACAGCTGGGACAAAAACCTGGAATTGTCCCAGGCTGTAGCTGTTCACAGGGACAAATCTGGATTTTCATCCATCTGCATTCAACTGTGGAGCATTTGGACTTTGTGTTCACTGCAGACTTAATAGGAATGTTTAAGGATCCATTTAATGGATCCACAATGTAATTAAAATAAAATGATCCCTAGTATGCACACAAGCAATAGAGTCATAGAGTCACAGAATGGTTTGGGTTGGAAGGGACCTTAAAGATCATCTAGTTCCAACTCCCCTGCCATGGACAGGGACACCTCCCACCAGACCAGGTTGCTCAAAGCCCCATCCAACCTGGCCTTCAACAGTGCCAGGGAGGGGTCATCTACAACCTCCCTGGGTTACCTGGGCCAGTGTCTTACCACCCACACAGTAAAGAACTTCTTCCTAATATTCAGTCTAAATCTACCTTCCTTTAGTTTGAACCCGTTTCCTCTTGTTCTATTACTTCATGCCCTTATAAAAAGCCCCTCTCCAGCTTTCCTGTAGCCCCTTCAGGCACTGGAAAGTGCTCTAAGGTCTTCCCGAAGCCTTCTCTTCTCCAGGCTGAACACCCCCAACTCTCTCAGCCTGTCCCCAGAGCAGAGCTGCTCCAGCCCTCTGAGCATCTTTGTGGTCTCCTCTGGACTCTCTCCAACAGCTCCATGTCCTTCTTGTGCTGGGGACTCCAGAACTGGACCCAGCACTCCAGGTGGGGTCTCATGAGAGTGGAGTAGAGGGGGAGCAAGGGACCCTCCCTTGCTTTGCTGCTCACGCTGTGGGTGATGCAGCCCAGGATACCGTTGGCTCTCTGGTTCATGCTGACCTCATCATCAACCAACACCCCCAAAATCCTTCTCCTCAGGGCTGTTCTCAATCCATTCTCCACTCAGCCTGTATTTGTACATGGGATTGCCCCAATCCAGGTGCAGGACTTTTCATTGCAATGTTGAAGGATAACCACTTGTGGAACATGAGCCAGAGAAGGAGTCTGAGAGTGTGTTGGTACAGTCTGATTGAGGCAAACATGTAAGTTTGAGTGGCCCCTACCCTGGGGCTGACTCCAGGCTTGGAGTGGAGTGAGGCAGCATAGAGCTGTCCATAGGTGCCAGGTGCATGTGCTCTCAGAGCATGCAGGTTCTCAACAGTGTTAAGGAGCCATAAAAATACCACAAGAAGCTGTGGAATGTCCCATTTCTAATCATTAGAGCATGGATCAAGTTTTAGCATTCTTTTGTTTAATGTAAAGAAAGGTAGATCAGTGATTTGACCCTTACTGGATGGCTGAATGTGTGTAGATCACGTAATTTAGAGAAGACTTACAGTCAGTGGTGCAAGATACCTTCAAGATAGTATTGTCTCTCCAAGCACTGGCCTGCTAAGTGCTAAATACAGGTGGTAATCTCATCTTTCTTGCTTTTATGAAAAGCTGCTGGACTTGGAGGTACTTACCAAAAAAAAAGCCTTTGAAGCTGCAGATATTTTGAAAAGAATATGCACTGACATACTGCATCAGTGGAGAGGAAAAGAAAATAGTTGGTGTTAATGATTAGTTGTTTCTTTAACAAATAGCTTATGAGCTGTGAACAGTAGAGAGGTGCAGTGATAGAAAAAAACCTGCTGTCAAACTAAGTAATACTGATTTGATGCTGGTAAATCATGATCTGAAAAACAGAAGTTGTCCCATATTTCTTCCCCACTTGCAGTTGCATCCAGTAACATGAAGACAGGAAAATGTATTTTTCTTTTCTTTTCTTTGTTCAGCAAAGTTTCTGGCTGGTTAAATTTCCCTTCCCTGGGAGGAAATAGCTGTTATTGCAGTTGACAGATAAGACCTTTAGAAAAATTTTGTTTCTGGAAAGGAAAGAAAAGATGAAGCAGCTTTTGAGACTCAAGTAAAATCCCCATGTTCAGGATTTAAGTCCTGTGCTTGGGCACATCCTCTGTGAGAGCTGGGAAAATGAAACCCAGGCTCTGCAGCCTGCCTTTCCCAGGACCACCTGTGAAACTGCCATTCAGCATTCGTGTGCCTGTTTCTTGGCTTAATCATTTGGAGCGATAGTAAAAGCAGGGAGGTGGCCACCAGATTCACATAGGAACCAGGTAACAAGAGTTTGCTGTGCACATCCTCAGTGCTCAGTTTCACGGTGGGAGCAAGGACGTGGTCCATTCCATTACCACAAATTGAGAATACTTCAAGGTACCCTACATGGTTGGTTGGCTTTTATGAGCTTCCCTCTTCAATCTGTGCTGCTAGCGGAAGGTGAACACTATAGCTGTGCCTGCTCTGGGTTTCTCACCATTCTCTCCTTTATTTCTCAGATTATTTAGCCTTCCCCAGTGGCGTGTTTCCTCTTAGGCTCTGGTTGGCAGACACTTGCAGAGCTGGCATTTCCAGGCAGTGGCAGATGTAGGACAACATTTCTGCTGATGCTGATTCAACCAAGCAGAGATCAGCTGTGTTGGCAAGGGCAGTGGCAGTGGAGGAGTGATGCATACTGGGCCTGATTCTTCTGTCTCTGACATCAGGGTTGTTCTTCACCGAGGTCATTATTTGTCTGTATTGATTTTGGTGAGAAGACACTGGAGTCTTCATATGGAATCTAAAACTCCATAGAAGTGAGTGTTTATTCAGAGATCCAGATAATGAGAATGCATTAACTCATATTAACTTTGGCTAAAAACTAGGCTGTTGTAAATACCTACAGGGACACCTTAATCTTGTGTCTGAAGGGGGCTGGTATGTATGTGTGTGGCTGAGGGCACAGTTTATTGCACGCTACGCAAATACAGCATGGTGTGAGGCTTTAAAAATATCCTATGGAAAAACATTGCTGCAGATAGCTGTGGTTTAACTGAAATTGGAGTCACTTCATGAACAAGGGAAATACAAAGCCAGTTTGTGGCAGTGATCAATAGAGGATTCTTTTTTCTCTCTTCGTTTAAAGCATGCTTTGCTTATTTTTCTCAAACAGCAGTCTAATGATTGTTCCCTAGCTGATGGCTCTAGGGAAAGGGCTTAGAGTAGTTTGTGTAGCTCAACAGTGGCTGTTCTGGCTGCAAAAGGAGCACTGGCAGCAACTTCCAAAGAGTCCTGCTGAGTCTGTGCAGACCAGATCCGCTTCCAGTGCTTGTCCTCCCAGGGTTTCTGGGGGCTTGCAATTTTTTATGAGCTGCTAGGAGGCTATTTGCAGATCTGAGGCAGTTTTGGTTCCTCTCAAATGAAGTGTCATCATGTTGGCGTGTAGTAACACCACTCTTTGATGTAAGAGGATGATGCTGAACCAAAGCATCACTGCATTGTGGTATACTGGTCCCCATTTTGTTATATTTTGTTAGGAGAGTTTGCTCTCTGAAACAAACCCCTAAAACTGCCTGTGCTGTGAACTTCGTATCTCTCAGGCCTTAGATAATACCTGTTATCCACTGAGCTCAAGTGAGTGCAAAGTACAATGAGAAATGCAGTATCATCTTTCAGACCAGTATGGCTACATCCACATAACTAATAAAAACTGGAAGATATCAGTATTTGCTGTTTGAAAGAAAGAATAATCATGGGAGGAGAAGGAAACCAAACAAGATGGTAACACCTACTATTTAAAAAGGGAAAAGAAAAAGGCAAACAACTTGGTTTTGTAAAATGTGCTCTCTCTCTCTACAGACTTTTCCTGATTTCCATCCATTATACTGTCCTGGCTACAGTAATTCTGTAACTACTGAATTTCTAAACAGATGTAGCGAAAGCTTGGAGTTGCCAGCCATCTGTAAGTTAAACCTGGGTAAAGACTAGTCTTCTCCATCCTGTCTAGACAACAAGTAAGATTAAGGCCTACTAAAGACTATAGGTTTTTCAAGTGAGAAACGATATGACCTCTGTGTGTACGTGTGGATGAAAGGTATTTGATATCCTTGAGGTGTGCAAATTTAGGCTTTTACTTTAAGCCTTTTTTTCTTGGTTTTGTTTTTCTTTCTGATACGTAACTCTTAAGCATTCTGAAAACAATCAGAAGCAATTCCAGCTTTGATTAGCAGCTAGTTTAAAAGAATTGATGAGCTACCATCCCCTTCCCTTTGGCTTGTTGGGTTGTTTGCTTACCAGCAGGATACATTCCTAACCCCTAGACGTTTCGGTTCTGCTTGGGTACAGCAAAGGCCACTATCTGGCTTGTGGTCTGTCAGAACAGGGAATGTTTTCTCCTTTTATTTTAAGAGGGAAGAAGCTGCTGAGCTGCTTTGGAAGTAGTGGGCTGGTTATTGTCTATCTAAAGCTCCCGAGACCTGTGTGCAGGACAGCACCAGTCAGGTTATCCTGGCATCATACACAGATCGCTGATTATCACACACCAGCATTTGTGATCTTCTGCAGCACTGCTTCCTTCTGTCTCTCATCAAGGCCCAGTGAGCACAGACCGTGACAGGTAAAATCTTCTTCCAGACCTCAGATGCTCCCATACAAAGAGCCATGCTTAATCCCTGGCCTAGTGTGTAATTTAGTAATCTGCATGGTCATGAATTCCAGGGATATATGGGCAGGAAGCGCGGAGCAGTGTGGGTAGCAGGGCAGGCCTACAGAGCCATTTAAGTCTTTGTTGTATTGTGTAGCAAGGGATTTTGGGGACAATGAGACCTGTCTGTCAAAGATTAAGCAGACTGGAAGTGTAGTTTATACCAACAAATGAATGAAGCTTTTTGGAGTGTTAATACAGCCACGTAGTAAATGTTCAAGGACTTAAACATACAATTTATGTGATGACAAGCAACATTGGAATTAATCATTTATTCTATATACCCTAGCCAGTGGGAATTCAAATAGGTGAAGAGTTCATTTCCGTCCTTATCTTGATCACTGTGCAACACTTATTGGGAGAAATGAAAAATCCTCTATTTTTTTCTCTGCCTGACTTTGGTTTGAAGTTGTTTTTACTAATTGCAGTTTATTCTCTGACACTGCCTAGTAAACCAGCCACTGACTGACTGGCGCTTCTTGTTATCAGGCACTGCAGTAAAATTTTGCCTGGACCTGCTCTGCTTAAGCCTCTAGAGATAACTGGAATCTTGCCAAATGTTATGTTTGTAGATTTGCAGGCTTCTACTACCCTCACTCCTACTGCTTTGCTCTGTATATTTCCAAGCGATGTGTAGATGAGAATCCACAGACTCCATTTTTCCCCTTTAAAGTGAATTGTTTACAAGTTTGCAAAACTCCTCTTGGCTCTGCTATGTAACAGGTCTCTGGGAAGAGTTTTTATTCTAAATCTGCTATCTTGAATAAGCAAATGGTTCCCATCTGAGTTTTGAATCTTGACTAGTATTATCTGTTTGAACAGATAATTTTGTGTTTAGCAGAACCCTGTGCAAGGAAAGCTGCTCAGACCTTTCTGAAGTGCCAGGAACATGCTGGGAAGGCTATGGGAGGCAAAATGTAGGGGAAGCTGCTTGCAGAGAATCTATTGTTCTGCACTGACCCCTCACTGGACAGATCTGTGAATGGCCTACTTTCACAGCCTGCCTTCTAACTAGAAGCATCCTTTGGGGATGAATGACCTTAGTGGATAATAAGAACTTTTACTATGTTTCTTTCTTGTAAGCAGAATGTTTAGCATGTGGAACATGGTCTGGTGACTAAAATTGATTATTTTTTTTTAATGTGTGTGTGTTTTTTTTTTCTCTTTCTTTCTTTTCCAAAAAAGGCTACTTTAATCATCAGATGAATAATGTTAATACATGATATGTTAGTAAGGCTTAGAGGTAGCTCCATGCTGCATAGATCAGAGGCCAGATTCAGACTTGGTTTCAAAATTACATTGTACTCAGTACTAAAATTTGGTTGTAGTAGCACAAAAACTGGATAAGGGACATGAGCAGTGCATCAGTAATAACAAAGGAAAAAAGACCAGATTTGTTTTTCTGGAACATTTTTTTACTTGTGGCAATTTATAGATACACATTTTCTATGTAATAGTGAAATTTAATAGAATAAGTAGATGTCCTAATGCGATAAAAGTGAGCCAAAAAAAGCAGTGTTAAGATCCTGGTCCAGAACAGATTAGGCTATGACTTGAATTGCAAGCTCAGTTAGAGGTAAGGTTCAGATTTGAAATTCAGCTATCTCAACATCTTACAAGCTTGTTCTCTCAGGAACTTGAGACAAATTGAGAGAAACTCCTAAAGGCAAGATTGGATACAGGCATTCGAATCTGCTTTTTGAATAGCAATGTTACACTGGTGATCCAAGTCTCTGTTGTTCATATTCTAATGATTCACTTCACATTCTGCAGAAACAGAGAATGCATAATGATAAAAATTAAAAAGTCATCTTTTACTTAATTATCACATTAGTTACCACCTGAAAAAGCACAGCTATGTTTTATTCCAAATATCAAAATAAATCTGTGCTATTTTAATACTAAGTAGTTTCTGCAACCAACTCACCTCAATATATAAATTATTACAAAATGCAGTAAGACAAACTAATATCACTCTAATACGAACAGCCACATTACTAGCTAGAATATCTGCTGATAGACAAAGAGGGGTAAGAAAAGATAGCTTATCTTTGAATCTTCATAAAAGTTGCTCTATTAAATATGAAGATTGTTCTCTTAATTGATAAGTTTGCAGGATTTAAGCCAACATAAGTTTTTCTGCTTTAGCTGGAATACAGTGAAAAGGTTGACAGCAATGTAGAAAACTTGCATAAGAAGTGTGGCAACTGGGGAAGTAATAACCTCACTAGAGGTGCAGCTGCTAATTAACAAATTAATATGATATTATGATGGCTCCATTAAAATGGTACTCAGTTATGATCCTTTGAGAGAAGTTGTTGCTCTGGACTAATTACCATGGGAAATAAGAGGTCAGTCTCCCTTGAGATGTGTTATGTACTACATTACCACTTTTTGCTCAGATTACATCTAGACATTTTTTTACTGTGATCTGTTCAGATGAACTGCAGTCCAACGACATTTCCAGTTACCAGTTCACTGATATCATTCATCGATAGGCACCTTCAAAGCAGAAGTAACAAATCAAGTGGAAACTAACAAAATCTTTGGAATCAAAGACAAGACTGTTTTCTGTAGCTGGGGCGAGCTAAGTGTTTCTGAGCTATCCAGATATCCCATTCAGACTGGAAGGCTTTGCCTGGCAGAAAGCATTTGGAGGTTTTTGAATCTGGGCAAAGTAAACAGATATTTGTTGAGTGAATTTTCTTTGAATGACCAACCCCCTCCATCCCTTTAATATAATTTAAAAATGGGTTTGATTTGATATTGTAGCAATGTGAGAATGGATGAGCCTAGCTCAGGCTGCACACTCTAGATCTGGGTCTAAAGGAAGGGAACATTGCTATTGCTAGCCCAGAAAAAACGAGGACAGGATTTAACCCAACCACTCCAGTGCTTAGCAGGGAACCCAGCTGATGAGCATGAAATAATTCTTGCAAAAACTGGTGCCCTTTAACTTTTTCCTAGCTCCTGTTGATTAGTGGGTGGTTTCTCTCTAAAGGTGCATGAGGCATTAAATTTTTGCTCAAAGACTTTAACTGATAATTCGCAAATCTTCTTGTACATCTCTGTGTTGTTCTCCTCTGCATGGCTGTTCCTGTAAGAATACTCCTGAATTACTGCTCTTAGATGCATCTTGTGGAAGTGAGTTCCCCAGGATAATTGCCAGGATTTAAATAGACAGGGAACTTAGCTGCTGGTAGAAACTAAAGCTAGGAATAGCTTATCTGCAGCTGAAAATGCAAAAAAGAGCTCCAGTGAGTGAAGTATCTCTAAAAGCTTCATGAACTATTTTCATGTCTTTAGCACGAGGCCCTCACAAAGGCTGGGAAGGCATCAAGTAAGGTAAAAGCTATCACTAGATCTCTGCAGCTGTTTCCATGCATGGAAACCTCAAGGGTTTTTTGCTTTTTCATTACTGGTTTCTTCATCCTCATTGCTTTCTTTACTGGTTGAATGTCATGTTTGGGGAAGTTCTGGTGCAAGAGGATGCTCTTTGTTCCCATAGCATGAGGGAAATGGAAAGCTCTCTGTATCACCCACAGAGCAGAAGGGGCTTCTGTTACTCATTTTCCATCTCTTTGTCTCACACTTCTGGGACTATTCCTTGTTTCTGAGTTATTAGTGTGTTATTGGGGGAGCAAGATGTGTCTCAACTGTGCTTGATTCCAGTTCCCAGGAAGAAAGAGAAAAATAATCAAATGTAGTTATAATGTAGTATGAGAAATTGTGAGCCAGTGGAGAGGTACTTTTGATCAAAAAATTACCAGTTCCCTATTTCCTTCCTTCCTGTCTCAGTCTTCCATTTTCAGAATCCCTTAGCTCTTGATGGGTGCTGTAGAGGCTGATGGACAGAGAATTCTGTGTGAAAGAGCAAATTGCCCACCAAGATGTGCAGTTCCTCCCACTGGTTTGCTTTTTAGAGAGTTGAATTGCTGCTTTCTCAATGCACGGCCTGGATTCCCATAGCCAAAATTGTGGGATGCATGAAAGTCAGCGGCTCTGCCCCTCCGTGCCACAGGGAAACCAAACCATCCTATCTGCTGAGGAATGGTTGTGCTGGGAAAATGCTGGCACAGGCATTTTCTCCCTGCTAGCTCTACTCCTTGCCCACATCCCTGTTCTGTCTCTGAGGAGACACTAACTTTTCACAGCCTTTGCTTGCAAGGAGAATTAGAAATTTTAAAATTGGATTTGTTGTAAAAGAAAGAACTGGAGGGGAGCCCAAACCAAATTAACAGATCTGGACACAGCAGACCCTGAGGAGGTTTGGAGTCTGTTCGGCTTCAGCATGTGGCTGAACCCTCCCTGCCTTTCTAGACACAATGTCCCTTTAATAGTCTTAACAGGCCTGATACTGGCAAGATTTCATTTGTTCAGTACACTACTTAATACAGCTAATTTTCTACTGACAACATTTTTTTGCAACAATGAATCTTCTGTCGCTTGACTCTGTGAAGAAGGCAGCTTGGAAATGCCAGCCAGAGGGGGAGGTAGCAAAATGTTCATTGTAGCTCTTCACTCAAACGGTTCTTCAGAAACACATTGGGCTTTTTCTGGTTTGTTCTGTAGGGTGCTAGGGATAAGTGGAAGGGAAAATAACACAACACTGCATGCTCTTCTTCCCTCATGAGCCCATAGCAGATCCCTGGAAATGTTGTGTGTTGTAGGGTGTATCTTAAGGAGAGTCAGAAGCTGTGGTTTCATGGGCAGCAGTCCTGACGTGACTGCCCATGGTGTCCCTGTGCTTCAATATCAGTTTTCCCCAAGGGACTTGTCTAATATCTAATTAGTGTGGTATCTTCCTTGGTAATGAGTTAGGTAAAACCCCTTTAAATGGTTTGTGAAAAATAGTGTGCTTGATCTTAGCAAAGAGGGAGTAAATATATATACACATATACATTGCATATACATATATATTCACATAGCTCATATGGCCAGGCCTGTAGCCAGGTGTTGGAAATTACTTAAGCTCAGTTAATAAACACCAGTGTGTGTCTGAAACTCATCCATATCGTTTGTCATGTGAAAGCAACAGATAGAAACAATTAAAATACGAGACAAATCTGAATGATCCCATTTCATTGTCTGGTTCAAATAAATAAGCTACTGAGTAAGAAACAACTTTAAACACAAAATCTAGAAGCAGTCTGCAAAGTGTTTCTGGGGACAACAGAAGTACTGCCAGGAGTAAGGATAGTAATGCTGAAGAAGAAAGCGAAGTGAAGCTGGCAGTAATTGTGGGCTGCCCTCCTTTGCAGGTCGTGCTTGTGCATAGCATATCACTATGGGTTACTCAAGAGCAAAGTAATTTTATTCTTTTAATTCCCACAGTTTTCAGTAAACATGAAAGGTAATTATAGCCAGTTAGCTGATCCTTGGCTAGAGCAATAGTGGTGCAGATACCTGCTGTTCTCTATCACCGTAAAAGGCTTTACTGGCCTGTAAATGGCAAAAAATAGTTGGCAATAGAACCAGTGGCATCTGCAGATCAGTCTGGTTAGAGACAAGCCCTGCAACCAAAGCCAGCAGAATCAGGGGCTATGACCCTCACTTTTCATTCACCCCGTCTCCTGGCTGGGGACTGACTGCTGAGGAGCTGTTGCTGGGTTGTTTTCTACTGCTGTGCTCTCACCAGAGATGACTTGTGTGCATTCTGGGGGAAAAAAATGCTTTGCATCTGCTACCTTGGATACTTTCCTGTACAGCCTTCAGGAAAATGGAAAGAAGTCCTAGGGAAACCCTGCGTTTTCTTCTGAAATAACTAATTCTTTTGTATTAAAATTCAGTTCAGGA
The DNA here is from genome assembly GCA_013398125.1 of Aegotheles bennettii. Taxonomy (NCBI): domain Eukaryota; kingdom Metazoa; phylum Chordata; class Aves; order Caprimulgiformes; family Aegothelidae; genus Aegotheles; species Aegotheles bennettii. The sequence goes on from VZRW01013362.1 coordinate 91,034, forward strand.
CTTGCACTGCTGTCAGGAGATGTACGTAATAATCAGAAGTGCCCTTCCCTCAGTTAAGGGCAGGAAAATGTTATGACAGCTGCTGTCCTATGTGAGCAGATCAGGGAACTGTAAAGACTTTCTAAAACATTTTTTAGAGATTAGGCACCAAAGACTTGAGGGAGAGAAGATGAACTGAGGTTGCAAAAGACCATAAAATCTCATAAACCATTCAAACCTTTGGCTCTACTATACTCTTTTGTTAAAGAAAAACCCACTTAGTTCATAAGTAAATTGAAGTCAGTTAGACCTCACTTGCTGCAACATTTTTGCTAAGATTTCGTAATCGTGTAATCCATCCTTTCAATATAAGCCCTATTTTTTGGCATGTTGATGAGTGTAATGTAATGCCAGAGCCCCATGAGATGTGGGAGCGGTTCCTGCCCACTGTTACTCACCTCCTCCTTCATGCCTCATTTCCTCAGTCTCCTCCAAGTCAGGCTTAAACACCTGCATGGTTTCAGAGGAGCAGTGTCGCTTGTCAGTCTTCTATGCTGCCTATATGAATCTCTCTCCAGTTGCGTGTGAGTCTAAAGATACCAGCCCAGCTAGCAAAAAAACCTTTTGTCATGGCAAGCAGTGAAAAGTTCATCTCAGGTGAGTACGTATCACCTGAGCCTCACGGCTGATTAGCTTAAACAAATCGTGGGTGAGCTGGGGATTGCGGGGTGATCACCTCTGCGGCAGCGATACTCTGGAACGCAGCTCATCAGTAGCCAGCCTCTGCAAACCACAGCAACTGTTTCGTGCAGGTGCAGCTGAAATAAAGGTCTAACTCTGAGTGATGATCATGAAAAGGACAAATGTGATTCGAATACCTAGCATAGCTCCTTAAAAATAAGCTTGAACTCATAATTTTCGTACAACTGTTGGTTGAAATACAACAGAAGTCATCACCGTGCTTCGTAAGTCCTGCTGCTTGTTCTTCATTTTTAAAAATCGCAGTGAATAATGGCTTTAGTGAATATATAGCTTCATAATTCTGTAGTGCCAGTCACTCCGTATGACACTCAGTGTTAACACACGGGTCCCCTTCTCTCTGGAGTGCAGCGCAGGACGGCTGTCACCTCGCGGGCACATCTCACAGAGGTTACAACCCACAAGTGACTTTCACTTACTTTCACATTATCTGTGGCCTGGAGCCTTCCCACATGCTCACTCTTTCTTATCTGACTTGGACATTTCAGTATATCAAAGCAAAAAAGCAACCTCAGTTAAAGCCATCCTTTTTGGCTCTCTTACATTTCTTTTAAAAAGTAGTTTCTTTCAAGGTTATAAAGTATTAAATGGAATAATTACTTAGATTTAACACTGAGTCACTCCTGGCATTGTCCGTGGTGGGGAAAAGATGACAGCGTGTAGTCTCTGTGTGTGCTATAAATAGAAATAGCAAATATGTGGAATTGATTGGATCAGAATGTTCCATGAAAGTTCTTAACTGGAAGCTGAGCATTCTAAAGAACAGTCTTTTCGGAGGTTTAAATATCCAATTTAAAAAGAAAGATATTTTAAAATAGAGATTTAAAAAAAAAAATATCCAGGGTTTATATAAAGTTCTATATTTATAATGTGGTAGACCTTCCATTGAAACTTAATTTATTTATTTATGTTGCTGAAGTATAGGATTCAGGAAGCAAATGTTTTATGGAAACAAATTTCATTAAATGTATTTTTAAGCAGTTTATATATGGTTTTACACCCTATTTCTATATGTACGCAGACACACACACGTGCTTTGTAATTGCCTAGATTTTCTGCTTGCGGTCATGTCTAGTCAGGCTCAGTGGAAATAATAGAAGTATTTTTTGAAAATGGAGTTCATCACATGAACTAAAATTGGAAATGATTATGAGAAACAGCCTGCAGTTGCTCATTACTACATTAGAAGGTTGCTCCTGAGATGACCAGAGCAGCCTTGACAGTCTGCAGTGTGAGCATGCCAAGCGCTGCTTTGCCTGAACAGAAAACTAAATGAATTACAATATCAAAGGATTTCACATAGTACAGGAATAATTTGTTTCTTCTCTTAAATTAAAAAAAAAATGATTACCCTGATATTCTTCCTTAAAGAAACAGGTTAAAACAAAGAAAAAAACCCCCAGGTTTTTGGGAAGGTGCTGAATGAAGACTGATTGTTCTACAGGTTGTTTTTTCCGGTCCATTATTTCTGTTGTGTATATGCACTTTTGTGTATTCATCTCATGCTGTGTGGGTAAAAAGCTGTGTGGAGGAACAGTAAGTTATATGACAGAAATAAAGAAGCCATTTTGAATGAAACTGTCCCGAAGTTTTTTAGAAGAAAAACTTGAAGAATAATTTTCTTTAAAAGTACAAAGCATTTTTCAGTAGGGAAAATAATTACTTACTGTGGAATGTGAGCAGGGTACTGGGTACCTGACCTGTAATTTAGGAAAATAGTGAAGGGTTTTTCATCAGTAATTATTATTATTACAGTAGAACTGTGGGGCCCCAGCTGAGACCAGGACTCTCCCGTGCTCTCTCAGCACTGTCTATCTAGCAGGAGATAACCACTGCCGCAGGAATCGTGCAGCAAAGACAGGGCAGACCGAAGAGGAGAGGGAGGAAATGGAGGTAGATAGTAGAAGTGGTGAGCCCAGGGTCGCACTGCTTGCTAATGGACACTGCTGCCGTGCCTAAGTGACCTGTAGACACTTCATCCGAGTTTGGTGTGAGTTGTGTGTCACCTTTTGGAATGTGGCATCCCGGATCAGAGAGAGTGGCCAGGACTGAAATGGGTAGCGCCGCTTGCCTGTGTGAAAGAGCATCTTGATGGATCAGTCCCTTGTACAGGCTGTCCTGTGCAACATGGGAATGGGGAACATAGATCTTCCTGGAAGGCTTTGGGCTGGATTCTGCTTAGTGTATGCAACAGAGGAGAACATAAATTTTTAGGGGCGTGATGGTTTAATGGTTGGCTCTTAGGTTTGCTTTAATGTAATCAACTGAGTATAAGATGCTTCAGACTACAAAGCATTAGCCTGTGAAGCAAATCTTTGTCACTAGCAATTTTTTGTGTCAATAAAACATTGTTTAGGGGGGAAATAATGGACGAAGAAATAACATGAATAAACCCTTTTTTAAAATATGTTCACTGAGTGCTTATAGAGAAGGAACTGCGTGTTAATTTGAGAAAACATGAACATCTTTAAATTGAATTGCTCTTTTCATACACTGGATCTTAATTTTGCTGCTTGAAATATGGCAGCCTATGAATTTCCTAACTGAAGTAGGGATCAGTTCTGCCCCAACTGATCAGTAGTATTCTGCTTAGTTACTAGGCCTGCTAAACTTACCTTACTTTGTGAGTTCCAGTATCCTTTTTTGGTGATTAATTACTGAGCTGGTATTTGATAGAGAGTGAGGCTAGCAGAACTGTTCCCCAAGTAATTAAGAGCTTGTGTTGTCTTTTGTCCCTGAAATAAGGGACCTGTCCAGTGGTTCCATACCACTGCCACATGTGTTCCTTTGCACAGTGACAAACCAAATCGGTTTACACTTTATTCACTGAGCTTACAGAGGCGATGGGGGAAAAAAGAATGTTTGGAATTTGCAGTGTTATGTGTAGCAGCTCTGCTTCAGTGGGCGAAAATTTATGTGGGGTATTAGAGTTGGCAAAAGGGGTAGGGACAATAGAAAAACTGATGTATTTGGTTGTATAGCAGTGAATTCCTTAGAGAGGCCCCATCATTACCCAATGTACTGGCCTTTCTCCATGATGCTCTGCGATGCAGATGAATTTAAAGGGTAAAGGAAAGAAGGCACATGTTGCAGGACCTTTTCCATCTTGAAAGACACTGCCATCAAATTACATTTTCAGGCCAATTTGTTTTACTGCCTTCTGCAGTGTGGTGATTCAGAAGCAACGGGAGTTTCCTATCCCAGCCATTTTTTTCCCTCTTGGTTGCCACATGTTGAGAACGGAAACCTGAATGTCTGAGACATCTCTATTTTTAATGGTTTGTGATGGCTAAGTGTGTAACAGAGATGCATATGAGTCGTGTTAAACTTGTGGCACAAACTTGGTCAAAATCCTGAAACTATCCGTGGAAACACCATGGTATATTATGAAATATTGTCATGTTTTACCAGCATTGCATTCATTACAGAGAGACAGGCATCTCATTTAGTTTGTGTAGTAAAAGCCTGGTGCACAAATACGTTTGAGAATGCAGGTCATGGTTTTTAAATACGTTAAATTCTAGTGGGCATTTGAGAAAACATTCACAAGTCACAGTGATTTCAAAGACTTTGTCCTTGATTGGCACTAGCATTCTATAATTTTCCTCTTTTTAAAAATGGTTGTCATGCAGCCAGGAAAGCAAAATGATGCCATTTGTCTTAATTACTTATGGCTTTTCTACAGGCTACTGGACTATATGTATTGAACCATAAAGATTAGAAATAAGGAGCTCTGTTGATTCACTGTAGTTTCTGTTTGATGCAATCCACATTTTATGTTTTAACTTAACCTCACTGCTAAGAGGTGTTTTATTCTTTTTATCCTTTGGATAACTAACAGCAATCCTGATGCCAAAGCAAAGTAAAGACCTAGGCACTTAACTTTTTACCGCAAGGTAAACTCTTTGAGGTCAACCAGTAGTTCCACCTGGTGTCAAATGCTGGAAGTTTACCTTGTGCTAAAACCTCAGTCTTCGGGTTGCTTTTCTCCTGGAGTTGCTCCTGCACACCACAGTGTCTGCTCTTCATAATGCTTTTATCTTGAGACAGTTCATGGGAGTGCTGCTGGGTGTTGGAAAACACTGCTTTTTTAGTGGTGGAGGCAAGTCCTTTGTTTCAGCATAGAAAACATGATTTCCATCCACATAGACTTCAAAAGGAACAGTGGGAATTCTTGAGATCCTGATTATCATGGCATAATCACATTATCAGAGAGATTAGAAGCACTTGACTGTGTCTTTATGGTTTAGCGACACTCTAAGGCACTGGACAAAATCTTCAAGTGCTGTTAAAATCTTTCTTGTAGGGCACTAAGGCAAAAGAGAGCCTTTTACCCATGGGCCCTGAAAACACAGAGAACATGTTTAATTCTTCTGTCAGTTCCAGTCATTGTGAAACACTGTCATTAACCAGGCAGTCAAACTAATTGAATACAGAAGCATAAACCATTTGAACAAGTGAGGAATTCACAGTGTCTTTTCTCTAGAAATCTTGGTGGACTCTTGGATGCTGTTTCTTATTTTGGGTGGTGGCTGGCTGTAACAGTAACATGCCCATTTTTAGGGTATGTCTCTCCACTGCTGTGCTGCTTTGAGGTGAAGAGTCCACAACCCATGTCTATCTTGTACATGTGATGTTGCCTGAAAGACTCCAAATAGCTTATGACCATGGGAAATTAAAGCTGAGACTGAAAGTGGGAGCTAAGCATGTGATTTTCATAACACGTTCCTTGTTGTGTGTGGTCATCAAGGACCACTGAAAATTTGGGGATTAATGTTACATTCATATGGTTCCCAATATGAAGGATTCCATTGATGATTAGCTCAGAGTGAAGGAAGCTAAAAATAATGAACAGCAAAGCCTTTTCAGATGGGAATCTGCGCCTCTGGAAGTGCACAGTATAGATAGCGGCTAGACAGAAAAGGTATGAAATACCAAACATGCACTTGACCTCAGTTAAAAGGCCAGGATGAAACAATCACAACAGAACAAGTGACATGGGGGGAATTGCTGCACTTTAAAGGGAAACTGCTCCAGTAGTGAAGAAACATGGAGTACAGGAGGAAATGCTTTTGCCTAAACAGGTACTGAAAATTATCCTAAAAAAAGGGTTTTTAAAATCAATTGCAATTGGTTTCACTTTGCTTGATTATTAACATGGAAAAATGAATTTTTAAATTAACTATAAAGTCTTTTACCTGCCAAGGCATGGAGTCAGGACTTTGTATGTCTCCAGCTGAGACTACTAAAACACTTGCAGCAGGGAGCTGCATTCCTTCTGCTGTTTTAAGGAGTTAGGGAAATGGAAGGGAAACACACTGCTATGGATTGGAGTGGAGAGGAGAATTGAGGAGGATTTTTTTTTTAATATTCCACCTCCATTCTATACCTTTTAATGTAAGGTTTGATTCTTTGCATGGATAACTTCACGTAGCCCACTGACTGTCTTGCCATCAGAAAGCATAGCCCTAAACTGCCATTTTCTACTGATATTTTGGGACCCTAGACTCTTAACCTCTTTCAGATTCTCTCAAAATGAACCAAATGAAAAGCACAAAAATGTTAATACAAAACTCTGGTAAGTGTTCAGCTGCCAAGAGGCAGCTTCTGAGGGTAATAAAAATATCAGAGCAACTACAGCAAAATTTTTGAAACATTGGCTTGTTTCAGAAACAAGTACCAGAGTACTCTGCACATCGATGGAGTGAGAGAACAATGAAAGTTCATCAGTCACATAGGAATCTCTGCAGCTGTAGAAAAGGCTGCCATCTTCTGGCAGTGCTCAGTCATCGCACCCTTCTTTTTGTGCTCGAGAAATCAAAATCCACACCCTGACTAAAAGGTAACCAGAAAAGAACAGTGGAATCAATCCCAATCTTGAGCCAACCATTGTACTGGTCTCAAAGACCCTCAAGTGTGATTTCTGACTGCATGTGACCCATGCACTTCTTGCATCTTGTGCTGTCTTCTTGTTGTGCTTGGTCTAAAGCATAAGCAAAATCTTTTTGCACTTTACTGCTTGAAGATAGAGGTGCAAACTCAAGAAGCAGCAGCCAGTTGGATCTCGGAACACTGTTGTCTTCTCCTGTTCCTTCCTGCAGCAATATGGGTAATAAATAATAAATCTTCCAGGAAAAAGGGGAGATGTTACTCATTACTGTACTCATTACACTTACTGTTACTCATGATTTATCTGAAATAACCTCTAAATGCTCTTGATCTGAGAATGTGCAGGGAAAACTTTAGGTTGCCCTAGCTACCTTGAGAGGTATCAAATTGTATTAAACATTGGGTTGGCTAGAGTAATAGCAAAGGAATTTGTGAACATGGTGCATTGACTTATTTTTTGTTGTACATTAGGGTCGACCAGGACCAATTGGGCTCCAAGGACCAATAGGTGCACCTGGATTTACTGGCCCAGAAGGTTTGCCGGGAGCAAAAGGTGAGAGAGGAGCAGTGGGCCCCCCTGGACCAGCTGGACAGAAAGGTGACAAGGTAGGCTGAGCAGTGACTTTTTTCCCTCTGCAATAGATCTATGGCCTTGTACGTATTTTTTTAACTAAAAATTATAATCTTGGGCTATCTGTGAAGGGGTAGGAACACAACAGCATTTCATTAGTATCTTTAGAGAATCCCCTGCTTTTATTTTTGAATGAGACTAGAGTTCCCAAAGCTGCTGAACATTGTAGCCATCCTGGAAGAGGAATCATAGCCAAGTGAGTATTACTGTTGCGAGTAGTCTTTCACTTCGCACCCAGGGATAGGCGGGTGTTACTCACACTGAGTTCAGAGACTTGTAGCTGACTCCTGTGTTGGATGCTGACTTGTGAGCTAGCTAGATGAAAACTAGCTCAATTGTACTTTCCCATGCTGCAGTTACACCCAACTGCACGTTGGCATTCTGGTCACCCTTTCTCATATGACAAAGAACCAAATAAACTGACAATGATGACAACGAAAATCATTGTTTTGGTGTTGCATTCACCTGAAAGGCAACAGAAGATTCAAAATAAGGACTGACTACTGATATGAGTGATAGAATTTTCATAATTCTAGCAGGTAACACTGGATTTTGGAAGATACAGGAACCCAGGATAGGAACTGGCCTTTAATAATTGGAATTGATTTCCTTGCACTGGAAAAAATCCCTTATTTACTCCAGAACTGCTGTTTCTGTCCAGTGAAATGGATACATATGCAATACCAACATACAATAAGATTCTGTCTCTTTAACCCTCATGAAGCGATATACTTTATCTTTCCAAAGCAAGAGCAGTTTAGGCTGAATATTCTGCTTACACAGTCTATTTTGCAACTATCTAGAGCAGAGCAGTAGAACCAACCAGGTGGTTATTACTTACAACTCAGCCAGGGGTGGTCTGAAGTTAACACAGTGGTCTGCATACTCTGAGTGATGCTATCCAAGTACAGACAGAAAAACCCATAAGTCCTGTTGAAGCTCTCTGGAGGTCAAGCGTGACACTGAGAGTTAAACTTATACTGGGCTGTTTATTTTCCTGGCATCTTGTTTTCCCCAGATGTGCAGTAGAAGATTGTATTTTTACTTTAAATTGCCTGATTAAAACATTCCTGAAACACTCATTTGGCATCCTGTCAAGCTCAGATGCTCAGTTCCTATCTTCACTGACCTCTGCGGTCAGAGAGAATCTGAATGAGATAGTTTGCTCCTTTTGGTGTTGAAAGCTAAAGTCCAAGACTGAAAGCGTTGGAGTGAAAAGTATCTCACAGGTAACTGAAATGTACAGATTGATGAAGTGAAATATAATGTGTGCTCTTTTTCTTCAGGGCCCAATGGGAGTTCCAGGATTCCAAGGCATCAATGGGATCCCAGTAAGTATACATATGTAAATATAAATCACCAGAACATTAGTCAGGACTAAAAGCATGTAAGCACAATAAGGCTGTCCTAGCATGTGCATAGTGTATCTTGCAAGTGCTTGCCTCTCTCTGGAGGGAAATGGCAGTGTTTGTTAGTCTACCTGGTGGTCCCGTGCTGTTTTGGATCCTATTATAGGATGATATGAAGTTGATACATATCAAGAAATGAACCAGAGTTACATGGGGATCCACTGCATCATTGATAAGCTTTTCTTTCAGCACCATGTCTAGAAAATACCATATCATAAAATCATAGACTTACAGAATTGAAAAGGACCTCAGATAGTCAAACAGGAGTGATTGGAGCCATTTTTAGTATGTGTTTCCTATCCAATTCTTAAAACCTTGTAATGATTGAGAGTCGAACGTCTCTTAGAAAAGCTTTGCTAATGCCTAACTTCTGTCTTCCTGCAGTTTAAACCTTTTAGTTCTCATCTTACTCATCACAGATACAGAGAGCAGATTGTTCCCTTTTACTTAGTGGTAGCCTTCTTGTATGTGATAACTGTTATCAGATCTCCCTTAATCTTCTTTTCCTATGATGTGAACAGAAATGGTGAGTAGAGCTGAGGCCCTCCAGAGAATCCTTGCTTCTCCACTAGGTGCTAGTTCTGGTTTAGGTCTGAGCCATTCAGAAACCTATGATGGGAAAGAGATAATTGCTGCATTTTCCAGGTGACAGGGGTAGGTAACCACTTTCCCTGACCACCAGGAATTTTTTGGTTTGTTTTTTCATTCTTTATAACTTTAAAATTCTAGTGACAGTTGTTTCCTTTGCCACTGAAAAAGTTAAATGCCTAGAGCACTTTCACCAGCTTTCTTTTGCTTTGGTTTTTCCCAGTGATTTTTGCAGTGATGGCTTAGAGACGACACTGTACCTCAGCTGGGTCAGCTTTCCAATTTGCCCCAAACTTCCTTGCTCTTTCTACACTCTTTAGCTCATCCTGCTCTCTCCTTCTGATATTAGAATTCTTATTCTTTTCTTAATGATACTTTTCCATCTTCTGTATCCTTGTGCCTTCAGACCATACTCGTGCTCTTTCTCATCCTCCTTACTTCCTCAGCTGGCCAACAGAGCTCCAACAGTTGATCTGTGTTTTCTTACTTCCTATCAAAAACTAAATTGTTTTGATAGATTGGCCGAAAATTCACAGTTGGCCCTGTAAATGATCTTGCTGATTCCAGTTCCTTCCTGGCCCTTGTCCTTCTCTCCCCCTCCGCTCATCCTTGTCTGTTTTCTCTCCTGCTCTACTTGCTCTACTCCCTTGCTGCTGTTTTTTCTTTCCCCACCAGCCAACTTTCTAGCTCTGAAGAGAACAAGCTGTTCCCATAATACTTAATTTAATTGAACACACTGTGGGAACATGCTGTTCTCAGGGTATTTTTTCAGATGAGGCTCTGAAGAAAGGGGATTCCCAACAATGAGGGGAGACAGAGATACAGCAACAGCCATTGCCAGGTAGTTGGCAGCAACAGGCATCCCAAGGAGAGAATAAGGGTGGTAGATGAGAGGATTCAAAGCCTCCAGCATATGCAGAACTACTGTCTGCTTTATAGTGTTCTGCAGGTGGGTGAATGGGAAGGAGGCAGATTTTGCTGCTCGCAAACAGCACAGTGCTCACCTCTGCGGCTCTTCTGTGTGACAACTGCAGGACAGAAAAAGAGGAAAGGGAAACTAATTCATATTATCATTATTTACTTTCTAGCCATTGAGATAAATACTTCCATTCTAGTGTGAAAATATCAACCAACACTGCTTGAGAAAATACTTTTGGCACTTGCATTTCAGGATAAGGGTTAGCTTTGGTTCGTTGTGAAATGTATATGAACATATGCATGTTATATGGAAGTGTGAAATGCAGAGCAAAGGAGAGGAATCATTTGTGTGCTGATACATGTAAGAGAGAAGCAAAAAATATATTGCTATCTCTACAGAAAAAAGAACATCTAAATATGAAGAAAGATTCTTTGTGATATGCAGGTATGTTAGCGTGGGCAGGTATCATTTAATCATGGCCAAAAGGCTGCAAGGCTGTGATTCAGAGGGGAATCCCACTACTGACCTTGAGGGAAGTGGTGTTCCACGGAGTTTCCTTGGGGAATGCTGGTGGCAAGTAAATCATGTTGTTGCAGCTGGCCTGGCTAATCCCTTTAACCTACTAAATACAGCAGCTACGTGTGTTTATTGCTGGCCTTTCTGTGTCACACTGTAGAAGAAACCCTCAAATCCTTAGCCTTACTCGGGAAGTTTATTTTTTCCCATAGGACAAAATTCAAGGACACCTCTGGCAAAGGCTGAAACTGGAACCATGAGTTGTATATAACTTTTCATGAACTGTCCAAGGAAACATTTCTATGAGAAGTGAGCCCTTGTCTGTACCATGAAAGCTAGAGCTACATGGAGAGGCAAAGTTCTCTAATTTGTGACCCTCCTAGAGGAAACACAGGTGCTTGATGATGGCTATAAAAAGGCCACTTTGCCATAGCAATCCATGAAACTGCTTATTCAATTAGTTTTGTGTTCACCCTTCATTGCATCTGTTTTCCTTTTTTCAAGTCTTCATTAAGCTCTCCTGTTGGGATCGCCTTTATGCTGTTTGAGTTAGCAAAGAGGCCCCCTGGGATCACAGTGTTAGTGTACAAGCAAGAATCAGGTAAAGAACAGTTCAAGTTTCCTTATCTGTCTCACAGGGAGTGTCTCCTTTTGTGAGAACAGAGAGGCAAGTGATCTCTCTGGCCCATGTTTTAACTCGGGTCTGTAAACGAGTCACCCTGCCGTGTATGTGTGTCAGTCTGTGTGAAGCTTTGGCTCAGAACCACAGACATGAGTGCCACAGGATTAAGTGACAGGGACACAGATTTACTACGCGTAAGAAATCACTGTGGTCAGCATACTTTGCATCCTCTCTTTGTGAGCCCTTCTCACATACTAAGAGGATACCAAAATCCTTTGGGCCTAATACAGACTGTGTTGGGGTGGGAGTTAGGAGATCTCACCCAAGATGTTTCCCAAGATATGAGGCCACGAGTCAGCTGTCTGCCATGGGCTGGCTCTTGGCCAGTACTGAAGGCTCAGCAGCTTGGCTCCCTGTTGTGTAGCTCCAAGGGGCAGATGTTGGCTGTTCAGCTTCACTAAACCCTGCAGCTGGTCACCTTATGTTGTAACCAGATACATGTGCACTTGTCCTGCATAGCTTCTCATTTTGTTGATGTTGTAAATGAAGTGAAGTGAAAGACCTGGTAGACATTGATCTCTCTGGCCTCCCTCTGCAGTCACAGCCTGTCCCATCAGAGACTTTCTGCTCTTGGCTATGACATCCTGCACGGATGGAGGTGGGTGGGTTGCCATTGATTTATTCCAGCTTTGGCAACCAAGTGAAATAATTTCCAAGTGGCAACAAATTGGTGCTTCAGCCTTTTTCTGATGCTTTACCAGGGTCTGGCAAGTCCCTGCTTGCACGCCACATGTGGGTGTTTTGACAAACAGACTTTAATCATCAGGGCAACCGGTGCTGCATATGCAGTGGTGCCTGATGCTAATGCTTTGGGATGACTTCATTCCATGTCCTGAGGCCTTGTTTAATCTCAAATTTGTACTTCTCTGAGTGAGGAGCCTTGATCCTGTAGTGGAGACACACTTTACACTCAGTTTGCACCTTATTGACTGACAGAGAGCGGATCTGGGCTCTCTCCTTCTCCATTTTATTGGCACAAATCACAATACAGTTGCCAAATGAGCTGCACCGAGGAACTTACCTGGCTGAAAATTAACCCCATTAAGAAACAGAACAGTTATTTCTCTGCTGTGTTGGTTTCCTGCTCTGACTTGCCTATTCTGCCTGTGCTTATCCAGCACAGAGAAGAGGTAGGTGTGAGTAAGCGGGAGTGTGCGATGACCCTCCTGGCAGTATCTGAGACAGGTGATCAGCTCGAGTGTTTACATAATTATGGCCAGAGTTGCTCTGCATCCTTGGGAAAGTCACTCTGCTACTGTGTAACCCCAGCTTCTCATCCGTAAAATGAAGATTATAGCATTCCCACATTTTTGCAAGGCATTTTAAGATCCAGAGATAAAAGGCTTTACATTGCTGCAGAGTTCTCATTGAGTTTGCTCAGAGCATATGCTATTGGCTGGGGCTGGCAAGACCTCTAGCAACACAAATGTGTTTTGTTTTGAGTGTCAGGCATGAAGGATTGTTAATGTCCTACTTCATCTCCATTTTATCCATGTTTATTTTTTTACTTTCCTAATGTGAGTCATAACTTGTTTAATGCCATATCTTGCAGATGAATCTTTGGGATCAAACAAAAGTACTTCTGGGATGAGTCAAGATCAGGGTGTACAGAGGGGTGGGAGAGAACTATCAGTTACTGATACTATCTCCATAAGTTGAGTTTTAATTCCTGTCACAAAACACTGTCTTTGAGAGCCACAGAACTCTTTTCTATGAAAAGGAGGATAGAATAAGGAGCTGCTTGATCCCTGGGTAGTGTGACTGACAGTTCTGCCTTTCTGTGTTTTACCTACACATACCTGTATGACAGTGAAGAAAAAGTAACTAAATTGTCAAACTTTGATGTCCTTTGCACCATTACCCTGCTGAGTAAACTCCAGTCACTTTAATAGAGCTATACCACTGCAAAAGAGATGCGAAATCAGAATTCGGTACAATTGTATTCTGCTCTGCTTGATTAATAATTGACCATTACAAACACTTTCTTTTAAATCTTGTTAGTTTAATTAGGTCTTTCTCCCAGATGCTCTCCCTAAGGTTTTAAGTTTAATATAACAAGAAAAGTTGTTTTGTTTGAATGACCTGATGCTGGAGCTCAAACATCTGTTGAACTATTAAAGGAAAGAATCCACACTGAAGAGGAAGAGAAGTCACTGAAACTTTAAGCAGATTGTAATTATAAATGCTCAGTATTGTTGAGTCTGCCTCTGCCCTTGTTTTTACATGAGTAACTTCCACTCTTGGTGTCAGGTGCACCCTTGTGTGCTGTTTTGCACTGTGCTGCATGCCATATATTTCACACTGCTGTGGGATGAGTATTGCCCTTTTCAGACCTGCTCATGCACAAGTTACGTACTTCAGAAAATTATCCCTTGGAGAAAAAGATAATTAAATGAATGCAGCCAGTGTTCTAGGATTTAAGCTTTGGGAAGGATGAATAATGCTGGCTGAAGAAGTAGTTCTGTTGCAGTCTGCCATACACAGAACTTGAGTGGGAGTTGTGTGTTTCTTCTGTTTTGTATTCCCATTTGGAAGATATCAGTTTCCTGGGGACAGAATTACTAATCGAATAATGCACCCTGCCAGCCATTCTCTCTTTTTCCCCTTTACACAGGGTCACCCTGGACAATCTGGACCTAGAGGGCTGCCTGGCCCTGATGGCTGCAATGGTACCTCTGGGAGTCCTGGTGTTTCTGGATCAGATGGGTTTCCTGGCCTACCTGGACTGCCTGTACGTCTCAACTTGAATATGGTGTTTTGTAGTCACTAAGCCAGGATTTGCTTTTCATGCCACTGTTGGAAAATTAACTCCCAAGTACTTAGGAAGAACCCTAATAAACCTAAGTTTATTAGCATTGTTAGAGCTCAGTAACATTTTCTTATGAAAGTCCACTCTGAAGATAAAATGATAATGAAGTTTTTAAGAACCATGAAGTGTCAGATGTCTTCCACCTGGCATGTTTCAAGTTAGGGGATGCTGATTTGGGAAAGGATGTTATCTTGTGTTCAAGTCTATGCATCAAATATTGGATGCCTTCCTTCAGGTCTTAAGACAGCCAAAAGCTTCTGTCTCACTGAGTGTCCATAGGATTTACTTTCCAGGATAGGTGTTTTACTTTTAAAAACACTGTTCTAACAGGTTAGAATTTTATCTGGCCTGCATTGTACACCTTAAATTTAGGTGTCTAATCTGTTCAGCTGGACTCCCCTCTTACAGAGAGTGGTACTTGTGAGAGCACTTCTCCCCTTCAGGGTGAATTGACTTTGGAGATACTCGTTCTTCTGCATTGACTGTAGAGGAAGTAAAGGTAGCTGGGTCACACTCTACACTCTGTTTTAAGTGGGTAGGTTAGTTATAAGAACTCCACTCCTAGATGCTTTTGGGAATTATAGTCTTTTATAAATATGTGATTATTTTTGAAGTGTAAGCAAAAATATTTGACTGGATTTTTTTTTTCCTTAATCAGGGTCGTCCTGGCCCAAAAGGCCTTAAAGGAGAACCTGTTTTTGCTCAAGGCAGTCTTAAAGGAATGAAGGTAAGACTTGTCATCACATAGGAGAAAATGCAGTTCAAGAAACAGGTTGGCAGGGCTGATGCTGCAGGTTAGATTGCTCATGATGTTAGATGTGGGTATCCTGGATATGTCTGAATGCAGAGCTGTGAAAAAGGCCTTAAAATAACTTCATTAATGACAACACAGAATACTCTCAGAACTTGCAACGTGCAACTCTCAGGCTTTGCAGAGATCTTGTTCATCCCATACTGGGATGCTGGGACATCACTCACCCTGTTACTGTTCAGTGTAGTTGCTGACCCTTGTCTCTGGACAGCCTGCACCATTCCTTTGTGGTGTCAAACCATAGATGTGAGGAATTCCTTGTGAGCTTATCCTGACTTATGTGAGGTTTCTAGATGCAGATGTAGCAAAGGACCTACGCTTTTCTGTAATTGACATTTTTGCACGTGCCAGGTCTGTTGAAATAACAGCTCAGGAAACTCGCAAGCGCATGTTAAGATTTTTACTGAGATCCCAGGTGTCTCCTAGTTGTTTCTGTACTGGGAAGTACTAGTAAGTAATCAGTCCTATTCTGGGTTTTAAATACATTAATATCATATCCCACTCATAGTATTCTATCCTTTGCTACTGTGAAGGATTTCACCCTGAAATGTCTGTATCATATCTGTAATTTTATTTCCTGTACAGAAAATACAAACTATGGATAGATAATTTCAGGTTATTGTTCAGAACAATGAATAGGTTCTTGAATATGCTCATATAAACAATTTTGCCCTTTGTTTCCTTGAAACACTCACCAGCTTACGATGGTTTTGATTTTTTCCACAAGTACTTGGCTTGGAATAAATCTACAAAGGATTCACTACCTCTTGTGGTACTGAATTTAGCAGCCTCATACTTAATTAAATATTGAAAATATTAAGAAATGTATTCTGTCATGTAAGGCCCCTCACACTGACATTGTTGGTCAAAATGAAGAACTTTTCTAAAATTCTACTGACATTATATGCACTCGTAACTTGGTAAAAGTTAAATAGGTCTTTATTTACTTCAGTATTTATGGGAAATACAATTAATTTGATATAGTAATTATATGCTTTTACATATTTTATAGTGTTTTTATAATGAAAGCTTTTATAGTGTTTTTTACTTTTTTTTTTTTTTACAATTAATACAAATTTATTTTCATGCCACTTCAGTTTCTTTTGTTACCCAGAAACAAAATGGTGTATTGGTAACATTTCTCTGGAGGTCTGGAATCTCTCCATTACCCAATTTAAATATGGAAGCACTGGTGTAAAAATATTTCCCCATTTACACTTGATCTAGTATTAACTAATAGCAAATATTTCTATTTATACTAAACTGAATGTTCCTTATAGTGTGTTGCAAAAACATAGTGTAATTTTTACTCATTCATTTATAATTTTTTAGGGAGAAAATGGTCTTCCTGGATTGGATGGAATTGCTGTAAGTTATTTAATTTGGGGAGTAATGATTTTAAAGAATATTAAGGAGGTAATTTTTCTTGTATTGGTTCTCAAAGACACTTTTCAAATTAGTGGGCCGTGCATTTACATGCATGATACCAGTAGCATGAGCAGTTCTAGCTTTGTAATGGTATGAGTGGATCCAAATTATTGTAGAGGAAGTCAGATTTTTGCTATTATCTGTTCCATTTTTCCTTTTTCAAACCAAACTCCCTTCTACCATTGAACTCTGTAACTTTGATTTTCAAAATACATCTAATAATATGAAATGGGCTGCTATAATATTTGTATTTGCATACTCAATGTTTCCTGAGACTTACTTTATCTTTGGTTGGCGTTTGATGGGATATGTGCTACACATTTTGTATTTGTCCTGTGTTGTTCTTGTAGGGCCCAAGAGGTTTTCCAGGTCCAGTAGGTTCTGCAGGACCTATAGGCTTACCAGGTTTGCAGGTAAGAGGCCTCAACTGTTGCACTTGTTGGCAGAGCAGTTGAAAATGTTGACAGTTTTCCCTCCTTGTCTGTATTTGTCATGACAATGAGCAAAAGTGTGTGTGCATCTGAAAGGACTGAGCACAGCTGACTTCAAGCATAGAATACTTGAACTTAGTTTGATCTAATCACAAGAGGGGAGGCTCCTCTCTGGAGCAATGTTCAGGGCAGCAATCATGAATGAGGGCTCCATCAAAGTCCTAGGGTGCTGTCTACAAACACTGCATTATACTATTCTGAGCACTTCCTCATCTCAGAATTAGAAGGAATTTGCTGACCTCTGCATGTTTGGAGCCTTCATCATCATGGAATACGCTAAAGAGTTGCTTTTTCAGGATACTAGAAGAGAGTTTCCATAGGGCAGAGGTAAAAACGAACTACATGTTTGTTGCTTTTAAGTTGAAATTTGCTCTTAATTAACCACAGTACCAAAGAGTTATGTGATCTATTATAGATATGAAGACTTGAAGATCATGTGTATCAGTTAGTTTTGTTTGGGAGCAATTGCTCTAATTGCGTGCATCCTAGTTAAGTCAAAAGAAATAAAATCTTGATCTTGTCCACATTTAGGGTCCAATGGGTCCCCCTGGGCTACCAGGTCCAAAAGTAAGTACCTATCTTTCCTGTTTTCTTTCTACAGCTGAGTGTTGGCTTCCTTAATAGTGCTGTGGGCCTAGATGATAGTGATGCTATTGTTGCTGTGTTTTATTATTCATTCATCATTGTTTTTTTCTCTCCTAGGGTAACATGGGATTAGGCTTTCAAGGAGAGAAAGGAGAAAAGGTAGGTGAAACTTGTTCTGTTATGGAGAGAGCATGAAATAATACTCCAGAGTTCAATCATAGCCTGATCTTCTAAAAAGTGACTAGATTCTTAGCATTTTATTTTCATTATTCTTTTCTTCTCCTGGACTGATTGACAGTCCAAATACTAAAGAGTCTCATTGGTTCCTTATCTGTTGCTACACAAATAAAAGGATGAGAGCTTTTTCTGGATGAAGAGGGGGAAGAAGGAAGTCTCAATTCAGTGCAGTGTTTTCATGGCTATCAAGACATGAGGTCTTTAGACATCTTTTGAATCTGTCTTTCAGTTTCTTTAGAGCCTCACCTCCTGTCTTGAATTATTCTACTTTCATAATATTCCCTGGGTCAACTGATGTGTAATTTATAGTCTCACTATCCTAGATATGGGTGTCCTGCAGTCTGTGTGAGAATTTACACTGGCATAATGGGGCTTCTCAAAGTTCTCGATTTGAGACTTGATTCTGCTGCTATTAAAATCTGTTCTCAGCCTTCTACATTTCTAATTGTTTTTTGTCTTTTTCCTTGCATATTTCTACCCAAAGCTTTTCTGGAATGCTTTCCTGTTGATTCAAAAGCTGAGTCTTTTTTTGGTTTTTTGCTGTGTTTTATCTTAATTTTTAGTCTGATCTTTTGACTTCCATGACCAAACTCCTGTGCCAGCATTCAGGCATGCAGATATTATTTATGTGGGATATAATGAGAGTGGCTTTTTTCTAATTCATAAGTCACTTTCATCGGAAATCAAACATATTCTGCCTATGTTAATAGCTTCGTCCTTTGCCAACAGGGCGATGTAGGGCTGCCTGGCCCTCCAGGTCCCCCACCATCCACTGGAATACTGGAATTCATGGGATTTCCAAAAGGGAAGCAAGGAGAAAAGGTCTGTACATTCTATTTACAAACCCTTTCCATGCTCCTTCATTCAAAGCTGAATGAAGTTTGTGGACAGTGAGGGCTGTTATATTTCCAAATAAAAATAATTTTCTGTACTAGTTTAACCTGCCAGATGTCTATTAAATACAAATATCCTTAGCTCAGAGCACTGTGGAGCACTAGAGAATGCATACCTCTCAGAAGGAGAAATCTGAAATCTGTTTAAAGGTTTTCATCATTAATCCTAAAAATAAATGAACTGTAGTTTGTTTCTGGTGGACCTGTGAAGTTGTGTCAACCAAAGCAAAAAACCCAAATCCGTTTAGAAACATGAATGAAAAGCTCCAACTCTTTTGCTTTGGCTGTAATGCACACTACTCTGAAATAATCAGGTTTCTCTCCTTTACTTTGTTATCCTGGTATTTACTGTGATACATATTTAGCTCCTCAGTGTTTATATAAAAGCCGTATGGATCTTGAGTTAAAGATTCTCTACACACATGAAATATAGGCATACTGAATTAAACTGGGATCTGTACAGGCTGGTTTGGGAGCCCAGTCTGAGCTTGCCTAAGCCCCTGCATAAGTTATGAGAGATATTGTCCTACTTGATGAAGTTACATTGACGTGAGGTGTGATTCAAACAAATGCCATTCCCTTTGGGTCACTCTCGAATTTGTAAGCAGGATTGTGAAGACATTATGCTTTCTTGTCATGTGTTATTTTGCTGCTTTTCCTGAAGTACAGTGTGCGTTTCAGTCCCCTAGGTGATGGTATGAAATGCTTCTAGTTCGACTTCTAGCAGTGGAGGACAGTAGAGCAACAGTTCCCAAGTAGTGGTCTTTGATGCCGTGGGAAGTGGTCACAGCAAAACGTTGCATGCACTGACACTGTGCTGAGAGACACTATATCTGGCACATGATGACACAAATCAAGTATACTTGCTGACAAACAAATTACAAGGCCTTACTTTAGGAGTCAAGAGCATGATTGGGGAAAGTCTTGCTTTCATGGGCACAGTGATTTATTGTGTTTACCTCTTCCCTTTGTCAGGGTGAGCCAGGCCCTCAAGGATTCCCTGGAGACAAAGGATTGCCTGGCCTGCCGGTAAGGGCTGAGGAGAGTTTTTAATATGTCTAATATGGGTTAGATGGTTCAAACATCTCTGAATAGTTCACCAGGTCTCTACAGAAGTTTTTAGTCCCCAGAGTACTTTGAAAATCTGATTGAAACGTCCACAAGACTTTTTGAAGGATGTGACTTTAATGTGACAATTTTTTGTCCTGGAGATACAAAAGACAATGCTGTCCTACTACAGACGTTACAAAGCAGCCATCATTTCAGTACATGTTATCTGCAGTTTGCAGCAGAGACCTGCAAGTAAGATGTGCCCTTTACATGGCCACTTGATGGCAGTGTTTCTTGACGTCCCACAGAGCCAGACATATTTTAAAAATATCCTATTTTTTTTTCCTTTGTCTACATCTAAGCATATTTTTTGTTGTTTTACTTTAAAATTGTGAAGCACATGCAGATCTTTCTACCTGTCAATATATATCCAGTTTTTAAATGGGCTGTCTAACATTAGTGCTCATAAACTCAGGAATGTGTAGCATCTTCTCTGTATGAATCAAGAACAACAATTTATCCCTGGATTCCAGAGAGCTGTTTCCCAGCTTATAACCTTTTGTAAACACAAGTTATTTCGATAAGTTTAGGGAATAAATATTTTGTGGAACTTCTGACTAATGAGCTAAATTGTTTGCCAGTTTCCTCAACATACAGATGTTCTTAGTAAAAAGATGTGCAAGAAAAACCCATACACGAAGCACAGTTTGTTATTAGCCCTTCTGGACCTGTTCCATTATGTGCATGTTTAGCTTTATGCATCACAAGAGGCCCATTGAGGCTGGTGGGAGTGAACATATGTGTGAACTTACCCACAACCATAAGATATTTCAAGATTGAAGCCTGAAAATTGCTTAACTACTGTAACTCTTGCTGACATTAAATCCTGGTGTTTTATCTCTGGATTTGATACTACTTGCTGACTGGGAAAACCACCAAACATTTCCAAATGTTGAGCATGAAAATGTTAGTTTTGTGTCATTTTTAGCCTTTAGAAATAAAAAAGGGTGCTCTGAGCACTCTCTTGAGTTGCTGCTGTTAAGAAATGAGATTTGAAATAACTTCTAAATGTAGAATACAATACAGAGTAGCAGTGGCAGGACTTTTACTGTTTATAGCAGGGGGTTACTTGCATTTGCTGCTGAGACACGTGCTATGGTTTAAATGGAGGGAAGTCATGGAGAATGAAGAAGATAATGTGCTGCACGTACTGCCAAGCCTGGTTGATAGAGGTTTTCTCTCTGGGACAAGAGAGTTCCAGCAGAAACAGTTCCCCTTGTCTCTCAATTTTACTGTTTATATAAATAGATGGATTTGTGCTCACTTTTTCTTAGGGCTGTGCTGTTCAATACCAAACAGATCACAGATTTAATGTTGCCATTTTTCCTCAGGGCTTTGGAGGTGTTGGAGAAAAAGGAGAAAAAGGTGTGCCTGGCTTGCCGGGTGGCAGGGTAGGTAACTTTACAAAGATCTTAAATGCCTGTTCTCAAACACATGAAGTGGGCCTTTCATCAACAGAAGCATTCCAAAAGCATGTGGAGTCTCAGATGTAGGACTGGGTCCCATAGTAGCCAGCACCATACAACAGAACCAATAGATAGTTCTTACCTCAGTAAAGTCTCAGATCAAGGGTGAAAGATGTATACAGAAAAGGCAATCCAAGCAAATCTTACAGAATTATTTAGTGGAGTTCTTGATACTTTTTTTGAAAGCTACAATAGATGTTGGTCTAACCACTCAATGAATGTGGGAGTTAACAGCATGCTCAGTCATATGCTAGCCGTAGGTTCTTCAAACCACTATGACCCTGCAGAGATGTGTTTATACGACAGGAAGACCACAGCATTCTGTTCTGCATGTGCAGAATAAATTGTCAAGATAGAAAGTCTTGATTGCATTAAGTTTCATGGCTTTATAATTGTAAACTCCCTACCTAACTTCCCAGTCAGTTGAGACACCATGGTTTGTTTAACTTGAACTGCCAATTAGAAAGACAATGACTAAAGAAGATGAGACTTCTTTTATCAGTTATTCTACTGAATTCTTTCAATTATGATCATTAATATTTGGGAGATATGGAAAATCAATGGTAGCTTCTCCTTTTTGCAAGTTTTATGTTTTCCTTCTTCGGTGCTGAGATATTTGGAACCTGATATAAGACCAGACTGAGATGAATCATCTGAAAGTTAATGGTTTTTTGCTGTTCTAGGGTTTTTTGGGACTGGATGGATCTGATGGGATTCCAGGGAGAAAGGTGAAATTTCTTTTATTTTTCACTGTACTTAGAATTACAGAAGTGATCTAACTGCTTAAGGTCTACTGACGTCCTTACCGAGTGACTCCAAGTTCTGAAAATGTGTTAAAGTGCTTCCACTTGCACATACAGCAGTGGATGTTGGTCAAGAAAGCAACTTTCAGAAATACAATTTTCATTTTGCAGCCTGGAATTCAGTCACTTTCTTCTATATTTTGTTTTATATATGTCCTTTTCAATATATACTGAAGGTGATGGTATCTCCAATATAATCTAATTCATATCTATATGTTAAAATTATATGATTAAAACCAAGCCCTTTATGACAAGTTTCTCAACAATACTGTGTGTGGGCTATACTGGGGCCTACAGCTGTCCAAGATTTCAGAATCACAGACAAGGTTTAAAGTTAAGATTCCCTGCTCCAGAGCTCTTGGAATCTCCTGTATTTTGTCTGCAGTGGCAGTGGGATTTGGAACCCATACCGGGCCAGGTTAAAATGTTACCCAGTAGAGAACAGTAGATCACTTCTGTGTAGATTTCCAGTCACACACCAAGAAGGGGGATTTTGGTGTCCCTGAGAATGTTACCAGGAAATGGATAGCTGGATCTCCCAGTGTCACTTAATTGTTTTGGTGCCAGTAATTTGTTGGAGGAGGAACAAAGTGGAGACGAAAGTGTGGGGAACAAGGAAAATAATGTTCCACACTCCTCATTCCACCAGCATTTCTATGGTTCTGTGGGAACTCCAGGGTGTCTTTCTTAATGGGACACCCTCATGCCTCCTCACAAGTTCTCACCATCTTTACAGCACAAAGAGGCCTAAAGGAGCTCTGGTGTTGTGGGAGTGCTGAGAAATTGATGCTATCACTTTTCTCTTTGTTTATTTCTTCTGCAGATGTCTGGTAGGACAGTGAATTGGGTTTGTGATTCAAGTCCAAGCACTGCAGATGTCTCAGCTAACAAATAATGCCACTGTGTTATTGTGTCACTGTGTAACAATGTTCCCCTGTGTGACTTTGCAGGGTCACCCAGGTGTTCCAGGCTATCCAGGACTGGATGGAGTTGAAGGCATGAAGGTAACTTCTCACATGAAAATGCTAATGCTTTGCTTTTTAAAAGATACTTGCATGAATAAGTATCATTGCCTCAGTCAAATCTCTTCTTTACCTCTGTATGACTGGAATTTTCAGTATGTTTCAGTTCCAAATTTACTATATTGTTAAGGATGAAAGTGAATTATTACTGGACCATGAACACTCGGATATTTTAGTACCTTTACAGTGTTCATTCATGTCACTTCATGACTTACAGTTGTAAGTGTAGTCTTTTGGTCTCCTTTATCCTTATACCAATGCCATAGCTACTGAACAATTGAGGCAAGATTAGATGGAAGTAAGTGGATGTTAAGATAGTTGCCAAGGCAGTCTGAAGTCTTAGATCACACATCTACAAGCATTGACAAGCCTGAAAAGAACGTGTTCAATTTCTCTTACTGGAGATAGACAACATATAGCAGATGTTTTCTGGCTATCTCTCAGCTTGGGCAGTCAGACATCTGGAAACTGAGTAGAAAATGGTTGGATAGTAGTTTGCTGTGAAAAACACTTTTTTTGTCATATACCAAGATTGGTGTATGGTGGGCAGACATGTGAAATGCAAATACTGAAGGGCTTTTTTGTGCAGAGCACATGGAAGAAGTAGTAGTACAGGTTTATGCAGAGAGGAGTGTTACTGGAAGAAGCAACAAAGTGTGCACTGCCTTGGCTCAGTGCATGGTGTCTGTATTAAAAATATGATGGCAGTTTGGGCAACAGTCAGATTTTGCACTTGCTGTTTCTAAGAGGATTTGATACTCTGTTAGAGTGAGAGGAAGGAAATGAACTGCAGTTTGTTACACAACTTGCTTGTTCTACCTGGGTGATTTTATGGAGGAATCCATTTTCCTGGAAGCTCCTGTTATTGAAATTTGGGATTCCAAAGCAACAGAGGGCTGCAGTGATGAATGCTTTTGTAAATGGACATGTTCATAGCAGCTCTCTCGCTTTTAACACAAGGTGAACAGATAAGATCTACCTGATATTGGTTAATATGTTGATAAATGGTCTTCAGCACATGATATGTGTATGTATAGGTAGGCAGGTGAGTCAGGGCAGCAGATGATTGTGACTAGCAGAACATCACAGTGAATTCCTCACCAAGACAAAGAATGGTGCTTAGTAAGTGAAAGACCACAGACATTGCTACTGTAATACAGGGTGTTTCCTCATAAGCAGTCTTCCTCTCATCACCCATCTGAATGTGGCATGAATCTGTTTTCTTCAACAGGGTGAATTAGGTGACATTGGTCTCCCAGGCCCTCCTATCGTTATTGACAGGGAAGGTCTAGTCATTTCAGGTACACATTTCCATTTTGTTTTGGAACTCATCTAAAGCACTTTTTCTGATCCAACTTACTTCTTACTATATTTTACCACTTTTCTACATCATGTATTGGGTCTAACCCAAGCCTTGTGTTACTTGGAAATGGCTACTCTGAATGTCATTCTGCTATTATTTGTTGTTCAATGTGGTAAGAATATTGTTGTGAAAATGAGCTTAATTAACACCACAGCCAATGAGGCCTTGATGGGAGCAGTTTCTGAAGCTATAAAGGTAAGGGGACAAGCTGTATGACCTCTCCTTCCTCCTGCACATGCAGTCAGGTTTGAAACAACCTCTAAAAGGTCAGGAGGAATTTTTCCCATTATTGTTAACTTTGACTAACAGATTTACTGCTAATGGCTTTGCAGCCTTTGCTGGGAATGAGATCAGTGGCCACTGGGGTAGTTGACTGTGAAGAGTATTTCAACAGACATTCTCATGAGATTTTCCTCCTTGTTTTTCTGTATTTGTCTAATAGGTGCCCCAGGTGACCCTGGAAACCCAGGAACACCTGGTCCTCCAGGAGATGAAGGGATCGGTGGTTTACCAGGCCTTCCAGGAGCTCCAGGCTTTCCAGGCCTGGAGAGAGGTAAAACAGCTGCTAACAGTGCCCTTAGCAGACAGTTTTCTGTGTTTGTTGCTGAGAAGACTCAGGGTAGTGGCCTGGAGATGTAAAGGTGTTGGAGCAAGCATCTCCCTACTCCTTCAGCTGGCTGATTTGCAGACTGCTGTATGAGGCATAGGAGACAGGGATGACAGGTAAACTGAGGTATGTTGGTTTGGATGGGAGCAGAATTAGTCCCACAATGAGTACAGCCCAGGTAAGTCTTCAAGTGTGAATATTTGGTGTACACAAGAGTTTTTTTTGTTTGATTTCGATTTCAAACTAATTGATTGGCAGAACCTTTCCTACATTTTAAATGATAGCAAATGTTTTTGAGATATTTTTTTAATGACTCTTCGTATTTGCAATAGAGAGCTAACATGCTGGCTAGATATACCCACTGTAGGTGGCAATATGCCCCATCAAAGATCTCACTTGAAAGTCTCTGTTTCTCTTGAATGTCGTCTCTGAAGTCCTGGCCTGCAATGATCCAGAGAGTAGGAATTACTAAGGAAATGATCTCACTCGAAGGAAATAAGAAAATAAATAAACCAGTCTTATGTAGTTAATTGTCTGGCTGATCAGTGGGACTTAAATGCAGCCCTGTGAAGTTTTTTGGATGACCGAAGCAGTGTGTAAATTGGAGCCAGTGAGTGCCTCCAATCAGTAACTTTTCCTTTGTGTACAGGTATAAATTGTTCTGTGCTAACATGTTTGCAGTTCAGGGCACAGCAATAATTTTCTCAACATTAAAAATACCAGAATGTTTGTAGATGAGCTTTCGAGATCCCTTCCAACCCCTAACATTCTGTGATTGCTGGAGAGCTGCTCATTGTGTCATTGTTGTTTAGATGGAATGGGCCCTGGAGGATCTCCGGGTGTTCCAGGTGTGAAGGGGGAAGTGGGAGAACCAGGAAGAGCAACGATTGGATTACCAGGCCCTCGTGGCAGAGGTGGTTTACGGGGTCTGCCAGGAGCACCAGGATTGCCTGGTTCACCACGTATGTATATTTTTAACATCTACTTTTATATTGGATTCAGAGTGAAACAAGACAAATAATCATTTATATGTTTATTTATTTGCCAGTGAGGATTATTCATCTGTAAATCTTAAATGTTTGGTTGACACCTCATTGTGATTGCAACTCACAACCTTAAAAATGTATATCAGCAGCCCACCCCTCTGAAGTAAGAAAATACAGCTAATTATTGTCAGCTTGGTAGCCTGAGAGAATGAAGCACAAAGTTGTGTAGACACAATTTATGACACAAATGAATTTGAAGTTCTAGGCTAGTCTCCTACTGGCTTAGATAATGAATAGACCATGACCTTATGAGCACCTGGGGTAAATGTCTAGTCTTGTGAAGCAGGTATTTTGGGTACCAGGAGTCAGATAGGATTCTTGAAGAGAGTTTTCAGAACTAAGGAAATGTGATTATATTTTTACATATTCATTTGTATGAATGCCCTGATTGGATTAATTATGCATTTTTTTTGTTTTCCTCGGAAACTGAGTATTACATGAAAAGGGTTGATTTTACACAGACCTTGTGTTTTACCATTCTGCCATAAACTGAGTTCAAACAACCTGTTTTATTTTTGAGAGCCAGCCTTTCAAAAACAGGGCACATTCCACACTGATGGGACCAATGAGCATGGTCTGATGGAATG
This sequence comes from Aegotheles bennettii, assembly GCA_013398125.1. Taxonomy (NCBI): domain Eukaryota; kingdom Metazoa; phylum Chordata; class Aves; order Caprimulgiformes; family Aegothelidae; genus Aegotheles; species Aegotheles bennettii. The sequence goes on from VZRW01013362.1 coordinate 117,664, forward strand.
ATTTTCTGTGGAGAAGAAATAAGTGTTCTCTTATCAATGACTGTTTGCTGTTCAAATCTGACTAATTTTTCTGCAGAGTCCTTAAAGCTCTTGTAGCTGTTTTTAGCTGATGGTTGCAGTTTGTTTCCATGGAACATGAGATAGTGCTGGTCAGCACTCGGTCTTACTGTTGTCACTGAGGGGAAGGGTTTTCAGACAGTTTTAGATTATGTTAGATCACTTTCCACTGCTGTTTCTGTCAGCTCATGTTTCATTCTATTCAGCATATAAAGAGATGTAGAAAATATTCCTGCAGTTATAAAGTGAGGGTCAAGGAAAGTCTACTGAACCTTTTTGCCATTTAGTCTCTTTCCTGAGCTGCAGCAACGTGATGAGAAGTTGAGGAGGTCTGCAGAAGGCAGGTAGCCCTGGGGGTGATTCTACCATGCCAGTAACTGCAGAGACACTGCTCATATGTGACAGCTTCTGTGCCAACAAAAAGGGTGATAGTCAGTCATCATGATCACCAGTACACAGATTTGTCCCTTCAACTTCTATCCATATGAGTCTCAGCTTCTCCCAGAGCTGTAAAGGCACATCTGCCACGAACTAAGTCAGTTGACCTTGCTTATACAACGTGTTTGCAGCTTGGTTAGGTCTTCAGCCAACTGTTAAGTCTTTGAAAAAGTGCAGTGGTAGAGCAGTAAAGGAATGAACAGTTGCATCCACATTGTGAGAGCTTTTGTTTTTCTGTGTGAGAAGCCAGAAGCAAACCTATGGCAGAGGACTGCAGCCTGTGATTTCAACCAAGTTCCACCTCCTTGTGTAAATTCCACAGTTACAGCTTGATCTGGTGCCATTTCTGTCAGTTGCATAAGAGACAGTGTAAGTAATTAATGAGCTGGAAATGTAGCCTTCTCATTACTTTTGCTTGCCTTCTTTCTGCATATAGGCCCTTCATTCCGCCCAGACACAATCCTGGATGTAAGGACTGGGGCCCCAGGAGAGCCTGGACAAAGAGGGCTACCAGGAGCTTTGGGTCCAAAGGGATACAAAGGTAATTGACTCTGGATCTGGGAGAGCCCTTAGCAGTCATTTGGCCTCAGAAAGATATTTACACATGGTTACTATCCAAAGGAAGGAGGTGGAAGTGTCTATATGACTGATCACAGGAGGTTGAGATTGATTAAAGGAGCCAACAACCTTTACGATTTGGAGAGCTGTGCCCAGCACTGCCAGCAAAATCCTATTTCCTACTTCCTACTCTGCTTAGGCAAATAAGCAGATAAACATCTCATACCCAGAAATTTAGCTAAGTAAGTTATACTTTAAATCAATAAGGTGTAATGAGACTTAGAAATAAAATCTTGTTCATTGCTTTTTGCAATACAGGCTGGAAATGACAGAGAAACTTAATTTTATTTTCTGTGCTAAAAATTATGAGAATTTGAGTCTCAGTGTGTGACAGAACCATTGGCAAAAGCCATGATGATGCAGACATCACTGTGCTTTTGTGATTTTTTGGATCCATGGCCAACTGTGATTCAGGGAAATATAAAGATACCCAGCTGAGAGTCATTGTAACCTGCTGTGAGTGGGAGTATAGATTTGTTTTCTCTGATGTGTGTATAACTACTTCTTTAAAAAACCACAAGTCTTCTGTCCTAAAACTCTCTAAAACCATCTGTTTAGGAGAGTCTAAACCTTTGAGAAGAACTGATGGAGTGCTGAGGCTCAGGCTGCACATGGTAATTTGGTGGTGGACATTGCATAGAAATTAACCTGGACAAACCCTGAGCTCCATTTGCTAGACACTCATCACCTGAGCAGACTAGGCACAAAATCAAATCATATGAGAATGGCTTTGTCCTTAATTGAATCAAATATTACTTTCAGAGCTCTTGCAACTGAAAAGCATCTTTATCCAAATGAAACTGATTTTGGAGTGTTGGCTGTATTTTTCAGGAGAAGCAGGTGATTGTGCTTGTGATGGAGGTGTTACAAGAGTTGGTCCAAAAGGCATCTCAGGTCCACCAGGTCCATCAGGAAGCACTGGTGTGCCTGGGTTTAAGGGCATTGGTGGAGACCCGGGGACTGTGGGTGCACCAGGACTGCGAGGCCCTCCGGTAAGGGGGAAGAGTTTATATCTGTTGTCATGAACTGAAGGAGAAAAGTTGTCCATGTGCAGTTGCTGGTGTTGATTGTAGTGAAAGCAAAACACCTTTTTTTTGCATGTTTTATTCTACTTGCTTGGATTAAAAAAAGAAAAAGCAACCTAGGAACTGATCTGTGAAAAGAAGCTGAAAGTAGAGAAATTATCACCTATAAAAATGGGAGAAGAAATGGTTCTGAGAACTGCGTGTTTGGCAGTCAAGAGAAAAACACCAACAGTTTTTGATCCCAGGACTTCTTGGCCTTAGGCCTACATGGAGTAGACCCAGGGCTCTTCCTGAGTGAGGGCTGGCTGGGTCAGCAGATACACATCTGTGTGGAGAGAAGACTTGAAAAATCGAATGGTGAGATCTTTCCACATCATTGCTCATAGCTGTAAAAACTGTGCACTGTAGACGCAGTCTCCTTCTCAACTGCTGTATGCTAAATACATTAGTGAGAGTTGAGCTGCGGTTTTTATGAAACAGCAGCCATAACAAACAGGATTTTCCAAAGTGCTGAGCATTGCTTATTGGCAGTATTTACTTTTGAAAACCATAGTCCATAAAGATACCAGCCTTTTGTCTTCAAGGTATTTTTATCAGTGTCAATAAATGCAGCACACCAAGTAATGGGGAAGAAGATTCAATATTTGAGCCCTGTTAAATCATGAGTGATGTTATGTTCCCAGATGCCATCCAAGATTGCTGTCACTATAGTGCTATATGCCAGGGTTTGGCTTGCCACTGTAAAGCTGTAGTGACTTGATTGAAACATTTGGAAATAACAAAACCTCTGTTTTGGGATTTTTTTTTGTGTGTGTAATGTATGCAATAGAAAACCTTTTGGAGATTATTTCTAGCTACAGTCATTGTGACCTGTCCTCATATGACATTTTTAAGAACAAAAGTCTTTTCTCTACATATTCATATTCCTTTTTTTTTTTCATCTTTTGGTCTGTAGGCTTCAACTGGTCAGCAAGGTCTTCCAGGCCTTAAAGGAGAAAAAGGGGAATCATCCTATGCAACAGGGAAAGGTGCTCGTGGGGACCGTGGTGCTGTTGCACCTAGAGGACCTTCAGGCATCCCGGGGACCCCTGGCAGGGATGGACTTCCAGGCTTGCCAGGCCCACCAGGCCCTCCAGTAAGTTCAGATGAATTTAGCAGCAGTGCTTCAGAATTTGGATAAGGAGCAGAGGCAGTAGAATGGCCTGGCTTACTAGTCCCCATTAGACCTGTGGTAAGTCTCCAAATACATAAAAAGTTCAGAGTCCCTGAGCACAAATTTGTCTCAGTCAGGATTAATAATTGGCACTCGTTATGCCTCTGGCTGCCTGGGCAAAAGATAATCTTCCAGTAGTGGGGTAGACCCTAGTGCTGTTTTGTGTCCTAAAAGATAAAAGACACTGTAGGCATAATTATGAGTCAAATCTTGAAATAGAAAAATCACAGGAGAATATTTTTAATTAAAAAGAAAGTAAATGTCTTTTGGAATCTGTAGTATTTACATTTTGGCAAATACAACTTAAAATATGATTTTTAATAGTCACTGAGTTTTCCAGCATTTTGAAATAATAATGGATCATTTACAGTGGTTTCCATATATCTTCTCAGGCCCGTCTGAACCTCACACAGAACCAACCAAACTTTTACACATTTGTTAAAATGATAGTGGTGTATATTCCTTCTACATCTCTTTGATTTTCGGCTGTAATTGTCTTTGCTGTGCACAGGGTGATGGTGGGCTAGGTTTCCCAGGTGAAAAAGGACTGCAAGGATTACCTGGTTCCAAGGGCCATCGTGGGGAAACTGGTTCTCCTGGTGTTGGATATCCAGGTCCTAGTGGAGTTCGTGGGCCTCCAGGTGACCCAGGAATAGATGGATTTCCAGGACAAGGAGGTCTTCCAGGCCCTCCAGGTAGGCATTGCTAGGTCTGCTTGTATTTTGAAAAGATGCAAAGATGCTACAAGTGAGATGGCACTCAACTTACTGTTGTGTTGTAGCCAGGCCAGAAGATTGCATTAGATTAGAGGTTGCTCTTCAAATTAATTGAAACTGGTTTGTGGGCTCACCAGACCTCACACAGCAGTCACAGGTTTTTCAAGTTGTCATGCTCAGGAGGGCACAGATACTAAGCAACAATTACTTGAATAGTACTCAAATCCAAAGAGTGTTGCATGGAGCTGCTCACTGACTGTTGCAGGAGGTAGTTAGGAAGGTTGGTAAAATGAGGTGAGTGGAAGAAATAATCATTTCTTCTACTGCCCAGAGTGAAAGACCTTATCTTGAAAACGAGGAAAGATACTTAAAAAGAGACTGTGACCTATTGAAGTTACCACGTCAAAGACACCACTGAGCAATTTTGCTCAAGCTCATGCCATGTGCAGTAAAACAGGGTGAAACAGTCTTACTTTGGAAAAGTCTAACTCAGTATTACTCAAAAATGTTGGATCTGCCCATGTTTTGCTTTTAAGCCTGACATGATGGCTTCATAATTGTTTCATTTCCTTGATACTGGGATATTATTGTGTAAAGTGTGATAATGTAGGGTAGTAAGTAGCTGGGGAACACTAAGTTTTACTTGTATGATTTTTGCGCTACGCCTTGCTTACATCATATTGCAAAACACAGAATGACACAGATCTGTTTACATTTCAGTTATCCTCACATGAAATATCCATTGTTCAAGTATTCTGCTGCTGGCTAATAATGTAAAATACAGAATACGCTATTGTACAGAGTTGTTTTTTGAAAACTCACATAAGACAGTCCTTAAAGCCATGTGATGTGAAGCAGCAATATAAATTAAACTTCCCTTTCAATGCCAGTTGCTGCCCTGAATGCTTGCTTTTTGAAAAATGTCATTCTTTATTTCACTGCGTCTGAAGAGGAAATGTCTCAGAGATGGACCTCAACTTTTTATTTATAAAGCATTCAGCATCAGGCTCACGTAGGATTGCAGAAGACCAGAACTGGAATTTTTATTTTGTGTCCTTACCAATTTAACTTTTAGTTTATCAAGAGTGCCCTGACAAAGTGTTCCCAAGTGCAGACACAATGTGTGTGTTACATCTTGCACTAATTTGATTGGATTTATCCATGAAATGGTTTGACTCAGGGTCTTTTGTTAATAAAACTTGTTAATCATCTGAAAATGTTAATCTTTTCTGAAAAAAAGTGTTTAACTTGGAAGAAATACTTTGTGTTGCCTGATTTAGACCAAATTACCTCCTCAGCAGTCACAATTTGGAGTGTTCTTGAATGGCTGGTGAGTAACTTTAGCTTGTCAGAGTGGGAATGGAGCTTGAACAGAAGGATCCTGCAAAGAGAGTTGTAAGGAAATGAAAAACAATGTGTCTGTGATACCTGATTATCTCATCCTTAATCAGCCTTGTAGTTGATGCCAGATTTGAATTAGCAGATATTGGGCAACAGTGCAGTTAGGCAGCTGTTTCTCTGTGCATATAAAAGTGTTCAGAGTAATAAAAAAACCCACTTCCCACTTCTCTTCCCCAAATTTGCTTTAGTAGTCATCTTTTCTATGTAATCTCACTTAGCTTTTCAAGTCCCTTAGGTTTACATTTTTAGAAAGTATATCTATGGTAGTTCAAGGCTAAGGCAGCTATCACTGTGTAGGAGCTAATTCTATAGTTCTAGCACAGACTCTTCTTACAATAACTGGAAGCGTTCCTGGAGTTGGGAAGTCTTGAATTATTTTTTGTGATAATCATTTCTGTGACTGTGTAAATGTGACTTCAGTTTGTCAGTGACCTACAAGGAGGAGTGTTGGAAGTGTTTGAGATCTTTCAGGTAAATGTGATGTGCTGGCAACTCTGCTAATGCCACACCAGTTTCATTCTGCTGAAGAGGGATTGCTCGTACAAACAGAGCCTTTTTTTTTTGAGAGGCAGAGGTCAGTCATAGAGCTTTGCAATTGCTGAGTCTTGTTTGCTGCTAATAAACTTTTAAGCCACGTGGTTCTTTCTTAGTCTGACAGACTGTAGAAGAGGCAGTTGGAGAGTAAGGTTGAAATAAAACGTCCTTGCTATTCCAGCCTCCATGCATGCATCTCTCTGGCCTAAACTCCTGGGTGACAGGATTTTTTAAACACCTGTCAGTGCTCCCTAGATATGTATTTAATCTTGCACATGCACATTTATTTTAGGATTTCACACTATAGCATACTATTTATATACAGCTTAGAAACATCCTCAGTTTTTACAATTTGGGAACGCCGTTCAGCTCCCACTGGCTTTGAAAGCTCTCAGCCTGGACCTTAAGCTCTCTGAATTACAGATTGCCTTTTCTGCACCTGTTGCCTAGCCCCTACCATAGGGAGGACCAGTTGCTGAGTGCAAGCAGTGGATATGATGCTGCAAGTAGTCCACAGCAGTAATTGTTACCTTTTACTGGTAGATCAGTAGTAGGGATGAGATTAGACAATCACCAAGCTCTGAATGCCTTTTCTTTAGCATCACATATCTGACATGTCAGCAGTGTTTGATGTACTCTGTTTATACTGCCACTTATGATATGTCCTGTAGAAAACATCTGGATACTAAATCTTCCTCTTCTGACCATCTTCGTGAAGGGAGGGGCTGTGTGCAACCTCAGTGTTTCTTTGTTTCAGGTATCACCTTGCCCTGCATAGTTCCTGGAGCGTATGGGCCCCCAGGGACCCCTGGCTTTCCAGGATTGCCAGGTAGGGAGACAAGCTGATTGTAATGCACTGGCTGACTACCAAGAAGAACTTATTGCTCAAGGAAGATAATACCTGTTGATTAATCTCCTCTGAGTGATAGTAATTCCAGAGAGTTAACTGGCAGAGCAATGTTCTTTTGTTTGCGGTTTTTTTTTCAAAAAGACAAGGCTTAAATCCCATGGAGGATCATGACTGCACCATTTTTCCCTTTCAAGTAGCCTCTGAACACAAACACTCTCCTTCTGTGTTTGTGTAGCTGATGAAGCAGCCATAGCTGATGAAGCAGCCATAGCTTTGAGACTTTATCTAGTTTAAATTGTGTATCCAGAAAGTGTTTTCAGCACTAGCTTTGCAGGAAAGATCTGATCCTTTTTCTCACGCTGTGTTTTTGTCTTCTACTGTTTGTTCATTAATATTATCTATTAATATATTTTTACCCTTAGGTCCCAAAGGCAGCAAAGGCTTTCCTGGCATTCCAGGCCAACCTGGATTGCATGGGTCAAAAGGACAGCCAGGGTCTGCAGGAATAAAAACCTTGCCAGGGGAACCTGGTAAGAGGGAAATTTCTAGAATTCTTTTTATTGTCTGATTAATATGTACAATATATTGTCAAGAGTTGTCCAACCTTCTAGGCCACTTTTCTGCCTGGTACATTCACAATGCTCCATTGAGAGCTGCATTGTGCCCCTTCCAAGTGCAATCTCTGCAAGCAAATGGATGCAGATTGGAAGAAAACAAAAGAATTGTATAGGGTACTTGTTACCTCCATATAATATTGTATTGCTGCTGGAAGAGAAGACTACAACCAACACAAGTTGTTTCCCTGGAGACTGTCATCGTGTGCTTTGTTACAGTTTAGGTTAACTACAAGTTTAGTGTAAAACTTGCTTTAGGCCATGTGCTACTGTAGTAAGGGAATGCTGCACAGAGTGTTTGGACTTGTTCCAGATGTGGGGATTTCTGGTGGTTGTGTAAATAAAGAGCAAGATGCAGAGGTCATGAGGGAAGATTCCCAAAGCTAGGTTGCTGTGTATCCATCAGGTTTCTCATGATATTGCTGAAGAAATCTCTTATCCTTTCACTACATTAAGGGGAGATGTCATCTTTATGGGGTCAATGATTTCATGACATAACTCCTGAGCAGTGTGACACATCCACACAACAATGCAGTTTAGTGTCCGCTTGGTACAAGGAGAATACTTTCCAGTCCTCCTTGTGCCAAGGCTGCCACGGTCTTCTGCTCCACAGTGACAGAAGTTGTCTGACATAGAGGACAGAGTAAGAAAAGTGTGATGAATTTAACATCTTTGCAGTTGTTGTGGTTGATGGTGGTAGTGAGATACTGCCCGTCTGTAGCCTGAAATGGCCACCTTTCTCCTATTTTTGTCCTTTTTGCCTAATCTGCCATCTAGTGAAACCAAGCTTGTAAAGCTGCGGGTAGCTGCAGCTCCCAGATTCTTCTAAAGTATTCTTTTCTTTAAAAAAAAAAAGAAAAAAGAAAAAAGGATATTTTAACTGTTTAAAACAGTTTAATCATTTTCTGTCACCAATTATTGTTTCTAGTTCAGTACTGAAACATTCTGCAACTTTTCAAACAATTTTTTTTTTTGCATGGAAATTTTTAAAATGTTGATTTTGTTAGAGATGCCATTGGAAGCAGGTATTCTGTACTTCTGAGTAACATTTACTGTTTTTCTCTTTGAGGCTTTCCTGGGCCTCGAGGAGAGCAAGGGTCACAAGGACTTCCAGGACTGGATGGAACAGATGGTTTGCCTGGGAAAATGGGTGCTTCAGGCTTAGCTGGAACAAAAGGAGCTCCTGGAGATGTATTTGGTGCTGAGAGTGGAGCCCTGGGAGAGCATGGCCAACCTGGACTCCCAGGTGATAAAGGGCTTACAGGTGATCTTGGATTTCCAGGACCAAAAGGTAAACACTGATACTGCTTATATCTCTGAATATTAAACTGTTTCTCTTTCAAAAATCTTTCCTCTTTCCCATCTCTTTAGGATACTGCATTAGCAGTCCTCTAAGCTGCTCACAGGTGGCGATTTGGTGGCTTTCTCTTAGAATCTAATGTGACTCAAAGGCTTTTATTAGAACTAATTTTTTCACTTTAAAGTGTGAATTTTGTTTTATTTGTTCTGTAACCTCCCATCTTTCTGTTCCCAGGGTTAGATGGAAGACCAGGCCTCCTAGGTATTAAAGGCGAACAGGGTAATCCAGGATATTCGGGTGTCCCTGGATTGCGGGGACCTCCTGGTCCTGGAGGTCCTTTTGGCATTAAGGGAAAACCAGGACCCATGGGGCCAGTTGGCCTTGTAGGAGCACCAGGTATGTAATGTCTTCAAATGAAGGCAAGTCGCTAAGCTGAACACTGCAATGTTGAGGAAGTGTGGAACAGATTTGGCATTTACTAGGAGTGACCTCCTACCTCTGCTTAGGGATAGCAGGGTGCAGAATTTGAGCCTTTTGCCTCTGCTGGATGACTCCTGCCTAGAAATAGTACCCCAAGGCTGTAAGAACTACATCAGAAACATAGGAGAAAGCATCTTTAAATGCCTTGAAATTTTTAACATCTCTGCTCAGACGTGCTAGCTGTATCATTGACTAATCCTCATTTCCCATTTTCATGATGATTAATTTCTCATGTGTGAGGTTGCTTGAAATGTGACTTTGATTGAGAAATTGTTGGCTTTCTCAGAACATGCACTTGAGTCTTCTCTGTCTTTCTCTTCACTGGGGCAGAAGAGAAAATTTATTTCACTTCACTTTAAGGGGGAAAAAACCCCACCATTTCAGTACAGCAGTATCTCTCAAGCTGCACTGACTAAGGTGCTTTATGATAATGGTATATGCAAGACTTGACAACCAAGCAGAGAGAGACTTGGGAATCAGTAGATAATGGTCTGTGTCATAACTGGGCTGTTCTGACATGCAGAATGACAGTGCTGGAGAATTGTGACACAAATGAATGAAAGCAGTAACATCATTTGAGAGGAAAACGACAACATTTTAAAGTTGTTTTGGTTTTTTTAAATTTTGATGTTAATGTTACTTTTGCCTCTCTATTGTTTTGCATTTTTTGGACTGTATGCCATATATGACTTTCCTTCAACTGTTTTTAAAAACCTTCCATTACTAGGATGATAATGATTAAGTTTTTTTTGCAGCCATAGTCTCTCTGAATCATTAATTTCTTTTGTATCCTTGTTCCTTCTGTTTACATATTTTGTCTGTTTTTTCCTTCACCATGTTTCTATTCCATTTATCATCAACTCTCCATTTCTGATGTCACACTGTTTGGTTATGGGTTCTTCACATAGGCTGTCAAGGTGAGAAAATGCAGTGTAGCATAAAAGCTCATGGACTAACAACCTAGCTTTTAATGCTACAAGAATTGCATTGACTATAGGTGATACCCCTTATTCTTGCTAATAAAACCAGAGGGCAAAGAACCATTGCAGTGAGAATGCTCAGACAGTAACAAAGCCTGAAGCCTATAAGGAAATCCTTAATATGTACAGATTTTTAAGTATGTGTGTTTTCTTTGTCTTCTTAAATAAAGCAGCCATTTAATCTTCTGCTTTAAAAAATACTGTGTTGTAGCTTAAAATGTTTAAGCCTTGAGTATAACAAAGCTTGTATATTGGGTGCTACTGCTACAAATCCCAGTTTTGAGAAACCACCTGATTTTTTGCCCTCTTCCTCTCTTTGGATCTGAGCATTCTGTTTTCAATGGTTTGAGCCTTTATTTAAAATTGTAAACCATTACAAAGCTTCAGCTAGAAACATTCTGAAACATTTAGAGGCAAAACAGTGCATATAATGTTGGTTTTGTGACAGCACAATCAGAAACTTGTTCCCTTAGTGAGCCATTTGCTCTTGAGAAGTAACACTTTAACCTACCAAGGTGGAAAAGAAACTTGTGAAAACAAGCCTCTCCAATTGATCTCTGGTTCACCCAGAGGATGGGGTAGGTAGCAGAAGCTGGCATTAATGATGCTCCTCATTCTGGTTTGGCTGCCTTGATGATAAAGGTAAGGCTGGTGTGCTACAGTTTAGTGTCTGATAAAGGAGACAAACTTGGATACATCATAAGGGGTTTCACTCTTGCCAGTTGTGTAGTGATGTAGGCAGTAACCTTCTTCATAGGTATTTTATTACTAGATGACTAATGCTTTTGCAATTCTAAGCTTTATGCCTTCTAGTAGGCTGCATGTGCCATAAGGTCCATTTGTCATATTAGAAACAATGCTGTGTTTAAAGAGTTTGAGAAGCTGTCCACAAATTGCTCTAGTGTTTGTGTGACATAATCTATTGAGTTCTCTCTTGTATTGATTCAGGACTTCCTGGAGTCAAAGGCTTCACTGGGGATGTAGGTCCACAAGGCCCTGCTGGTATGAAAGGCTTTCCAGGTCCTGATGGTGCTCTAGGATCTCCTGGGGAAAGAGGATTCTTAGGGCCACCTGGGTCTTTTGGTCAAGATGGGCGTCCAGGTTTCTCTGGGCCAAAAGGTATGTTGTCCACCAGAGGAATAGTCTGAGATTACTGTGGCCACAAAACAATAACCTTGTTAATATTGATTTTAGGCCTAACTGGTTAGAAGAGAATGAATTCCCAGCTAGTGTTGGAATGCATTTGTTTTGCTGCTGAGTTATGAATTATGAATGATGGATTTAATTATCGAGTTATGGTCATAAGGAGATCCATCTTAAAGGACTTGGGCCTTTATGGACAAAAGATCATGTAAATCAAGATAGAAAGACAAGAAAATTGAAGAAATGAGGAACAGTGAATGAAATTTATAGAAGGGAGGGAATGAAGCACAAACCAAATGGGAAGTAAAAATTTACAATCTGTATGGTCACTAAGCACCAATGCAATAGCTGGTTACTTGGAGAATTCTGTTGGTTTTTAGATGGAGACCAATAGAGCTATGTAACTGCATGTTTCTCTCTTGGAAATTGATTGGGTTTTGCTCTCCAGTGGAAGCACGACTAGGCTCTCAAAGGTGAACTGGAAAGTGCTGGTTAAAAGTATCATGAGTGGAGACCCATGAAAGAAGTGTCTGTGCTGTGCTTGTGCCATGAAGCTTTACTACTCACATTTGGGTGGTTGACCAGACATGTGCTGCCTCTGCCTGCCAGCCAGGTGGGTATGCAGTGTACCAAAAGAGACTAATTTTCCCTTTCTGTTTCCCAACTTTTCTATACAGGCAAGAAAGGGTCTCCTGGCCTGCTCGGTTTTCCTGGCATGCCAGGCCTGCCTGGTGTCCCTGGGGTGAATGGGTTTAAAGGAACTCCTGGAACAGCTGGAGGAGAAGGGAGCCCTGGGGCTGTGGGACTCCAAGGTCAAAAAGGTGAGAAACAGCTGAAAGGCTTTTGCTGGCTGTGCAGCAGGGGGGCTTAGGAGGCCCTTCTGCAATGTCTGCGTATTTAATGTTTTCTTCTAAATCCTGTGTTCTTTTCTTCCTTGTGAAATACTTTGGACTTGTTGCCAAAGATGCTGAGCACTGATGAATTTGCATCAGGAGACACAGAAGTTCTGTTTTTGTCTGCCAGCTTCTAGTGTTATACCCTTTGTCTGTTACATTATTTTGCAAGATTTCCTGACTTCTTGTTTCTTCAGGTGACAGAGGTGATGTGGGTCCACCTGGTCTTCCTGTTCTTGGGCCTCCAGAGCAGGCACTGCAATTCAAAGGAGACAAAGGAGATCCTGGGTTAGCTGGACTTGGAGGATTCCCTGGACCTAGAGGTATTTCACAACATCATAGTTAGTTTCCAGTATAAGCTGTTAAGTAACTGTGCTTATTCTTGGTGGAATATACGGTCTGTCCTTTTGACAGCACCTGCAGTATTACCAGTTTCTATTCTGCCATTCATGTCCTAGCAAGATTTGCCTATGGCAGTTCTGAACTTTGAGAAAACGATTTTCCTTTGGAGCTCTGTTATGCAGAGCTAATGCCATCCCTTTCTCCTCTTTAAGGGAAACTTTGGGTAACAAGTCGGTTGGCCCAAATGAGCTGAACGTCTGTATTATGAAATGAAATTACACTATCTTGTATAACCCAGGTGATAAAGGAATTCCAGGAAGCCGTGGACAGCCTGGTCTCCCTGGTCCAGTTGGGTCAGCAAGCAAAGAGAGAGGTCTTCATGGTGACCCAGGCTTCCCTGGTCCATCTGGACAGCCTGGGCTGGCAGGACAGAAGGGTTCACATGGTATCACAGGATTTCCAGGAATGCCAGGAGAGAGGGTAAATACCTTCTTCAGTATCTTTATCTTCTCTAAGTGCTCTTAGGAGAATCCTGTGTTCTAATTGGTACTTCTGTAGCAAAGCTGCAGAAGCTGGTAGAATATTTTGCTTGCAAAACTTCCAGATTGTTTTTATTTGGCTCATGCTGTTGAATGACACTTTGGATAGTATTTCTTCCTACATCTTTGCAGTCTGTTATCCCACATAGCCCAAACTTGGAACAGCAAGAATAAAAAGCAGAGGCTAATTTTGGGTTGGTTTTTTTCTCAGGGTTCAGATGGTATCACAGGAACACTTGGGTTCCCGGGACCTATTGGCCTCCCTGGTTCAAAGGGTGAGAAATCTTTCTTAGTGCACATGGTCTTTCAGTACACACAGTCCCAATATTCATGATTAAAATGAGTGAGTAGTGTTCTAGAAGTGTCCATTGCTCTCCAGTGACTGGCTCCAATGTCCCTTTGTAAAGGCCTTCATTCGGATGGGACCAGTTCCAAGCCAAATGCTTACATACTTTATGGTCCTTTGAAAGTTTGGCCACAGCACTGTGTGAAGCATGCTGGACTGTATGAGAGGAACCCTTCTTTCTCATCTCTTTGTGTCAAAAGTATAAAGGGCAGGTTATTGTGGAATTACCCATTCATGTTTGTCTAATCATGCGTTTGCATGAGTGAATTTGCATCCATTGCTGTTTATAAGCATTTTCAAACTCAGCTACATCACTTACTGTCATCTTTGTTTGCTTCATGAATTTGAAGTATAGGCAAGGTTTATCTTCATAAACAAGGTTACTGAGCAGCCCTGGAAACTGCTCCCCATGGTCAATTAGGGAATGGCCTCCCCACCTTGTGTTTTTTTCCAGGTGACCAGGGGGAGTCTGTTGGCATTCCTGGCACTGCTGGAGCAAAAGGAGAGCGAGGGGACCCAGGGTTCCCAGGTAAAGTAGCCCTTGATTGCCCACTTCAAAAATGCAAAATTCTAGAGATGAAACAGAATAGCATTGCCCAATTTGGGTATTTTTGTAATCTATGAATTCAAATACTTTAGTCTCACTGGAAATCTGGACGTGAGATTTGAGGAGTCTGGAGTCCAGATGGGGCACAATCTGGATGACAATGAACTTCTCCAAGAACAGGCCAATTCTAATGCTGGGTCCACTTCACTTGAGAAGGAATTTATAAGCTTGCACTGGTGTTTGGCATCCAGGGAGTCCAGCCCAGGACCCAGAGCATGGCTAAGCAAACACAAGCGCTACAGCCTCAACATAACGTGTTTCTAATTCTCTTCACACCTTCCTCCAGTTTGATTTGTGCTCTAGCATGCTGTTTGGTTTTATCCTTTCAGGAGAGAGAGGGAGAGAAGGACTCAAGGGTGAACCAGGCTACCCAGGAAACACTGGGGTGAATGGACTCAAAGGCGGCCCAGGAGATCTTGGCCAAGAAGGACCAGCAGGTACTGGACAAGGCGTCTAAGTTCTGCAGTTCATGGTGTGACTGTGGAACATCCCCACCTTGTTTCCTTAGTCCTGGGTGGCCTGTCTCAGCTGAGGCTTAAACAAGAAGGTTGACAAGATGGGAATTTTCTCTGACTAGTGTAAGGTGTCACCTTGTCCTTTCATGACTGCTGTGGTGAATCCTGCAGAATGGAAACCTGAAGGAATTCCTTTAACACATAGAGAAGACCTCAGTTAGATACAAGCAGTAGGAGCTTCTTTGCAGCTGCTTATTGACAAGATCACACTAAAATCTTCCAGTGCAACATTCAGTCCATTCCCTCTCTAGAGCCAAACCTACCCAGAAGGATGGCTTTGGGTAGTGGTGTAACTAGCAGGTAGATTCTCAAATTGTTATCAAGATTAAAGATGGGAGAAAAGTAAAAGTTGTCATTGGAATATTTTATTTGAAAAACAATTAGATTAGTTTTTCAGTATGTGAACTGTTCCAGTGTGTCTCTTGGCGGATGATGAGGAATGTAATTGCTATGATTTAAAAAAAAAAATCTATCAAATAAACATCTTGGTAAGTGTTATGCTAGTAGTGGTAGTGAGGAGAGATTTGGATCTGGTTTTACTTTATCCAAATTCATCCATCTTATGAGTTAAGTGCAGGAACTGTAAGATGGAGCTTTGAGCTCTTCCATCCTGGATGTGCAGTACAGGAACGCTTTTCTGCTTCTCTTTAGGAATCACTGGAAATGCTGGGCTGAGAGGGATCCCTGGGCCACCAGGACCTCCAGGGCAGCCAGGATCTGTCGGATTCCCTGGAGCTCGTGGAACAGCAGGACCTAAAGGTATATCTGGAGGCTGCACATGGCAGGAGAAAATGGGTCAGAAAACCAGTGTTTCAGCCAACTTTCACAGCAGGCAGGCAGCACTTTTATGTGTAGGCCAGCTGTGCGTGGGAAATCAGCTCATTTCTTGGCAATGTTGGTGCAGGCACCAGCTGCTAGAAATGAGCAGAGGAGTGGTTGGAAAGGAAGAGGCTCTCACTTGATTTGGATCACTGATGGATGTTCACTGAGGGTAAAACTGGTGAGAACAGTGGGAAGAGTTTCCATGAAGGGGGCCTGTGAGAAGGAAAACTCTATATACTGTGTTCCCCTGTGTGCCAGGATTCTCATCCGTGTTGTAGTCTCCATGAAACATCGTATGCATTTCTACCTAACTAGATGATTTGCTTATTTGCTCATTTATGTGTTCCCAATGTCTCTTCAGGGTTTCATGGCTTCCCGGGCTTAAATGGTTTGAATGGCTTGCCAGGCACAAAAGGGTCTCCTGGAACACCAGGTAAAGGAAGTGTGTAGTAGAAGTGTCATAGCTGGGGAAATGCAAATGCTGGTCAATCATAAGAGCAGTGTTCCCCACAAAATTCCCCTGTTTCACCCAGTTCTGGATTTAATTATAACCTGAAGAAAAACCTCAGGATACTGAATGTGCATGAACTTCTTTGATGGCAGTAAGAATAAGATGCAGCCTGTGGAGTGAAGAGGCTTTTCTGGTGATGGTTGTCATTGAATTCCTGGAGGACTGTGTCACTGCTGGAAAGTGGATGGAATAAAATCATAAAACTCTTCCATTTCTAAAGGATGCTTGATTTTAGCAGGGCAGCATCAAATTCTTGCTTTGAGTTGGGCTTAGCAATGGCATGTTTCCTTACTGCTTTCCATAGCCTCCATTATATGGAGCTCAAGAAAGGCATCAGTAAGATCAGAAGCTGATTTCTTTGATTAGATTCTGGATTCTGCTTTTGGGAAGCTTCTATTGGATATATTCATATTTTTAGCTATATGAACTAGAACGTGGTTGTGTTTGCAAACAATATTTTACTAAATGTAAAAGGGTGGAGAAAGACCTTTCCAAAGAGACTGGTTTAGTTACAGTCATCTTGTAAAGGAGCAGTTAACATTTGTGGCAGACGTTTTATGCATGAAAATGAACAAACAGCCTTGATGGGTACAACTCAAATGTTACCTGTGTTTTCTTTGTTTAAAACATTCTCTATTGGAAGGTGGTGATTTACAGCATATAGATCCTCCACATTTTTTCTATCTGAGAGAGCTGCTTAGTCTTTACTCTTACCAGTGACATGCTGAACATCTCCCTGCAGCACTTCCTGGGAGCCTCTGCCCTGCACCACTTGTGCCTCAGTGTGTCTTCTGCAGTAGTCTGTGGAAACTGATCTCTCCATGTTGGAGCATGAAGCCCACTAGATTATTTAAAGACCTTTTATTTAAAGCTTGAGCCTATGTTGCAACCTCTAGAGAGACACAGCATAAAGGCTGGCAGGCAAATCCGGTCACGGGATTGTGCAAGAGCTTGTGGAAGATCTTTCTCAGCATCTTGCAGGTTGTTTAAATTCATTCTGCACAACCAGAGTAGAACATGAGGCACCAAATCTCTTTCTGTTGTTCTACTGAAAACAGCAGAGAGAGTAGTAAATGGCTGATTTTTATTACAATTCAGTGTTTGTAACAATTTAACTGCTATTAGGCAATTTGAATAGGCTCTCTTATCTTTGTTAACCATGTTTAATTAGGGCTGAGTGAAGCTGGACTGAAAGGCCCTGCAGGTCTCCCAGGTCCCAAGGGTGAAGAAGGTTCTCCAGGCTTGAGCAGAGGAGGTTTAGGATTCCCTGGACCAAAAGGCTCATCAGGAGACATGGGTAAATACTGATGTTCTGGAAGCCCAGCAGGGTGTATTGCAGTTCAGGTGAATGAGGGGCATGGTCAGCAGAATTACCAAAGAGAATTCCTAAAGCCACAGAAGTGGTTAGTAGTTTGACAGGTAAATCTGTCATGTGGCTATGTATTTGAGAAACAGTTGGTTACATATTTCTCACAGTATCTGTGCCTTTCCTGATCAACAGAATATAGTAATTCTTCCCCTCATGTCATGAGATGTCTCTTTGTTCTCCTCGATATAAATGCAACTTGGCCACTATTTCTGTCCATGTCTGTGAAGATCACTGCAGAGCTTTGAGTACACTCTCTCACTTTGTATTTCTTATTCTAGGCCCCCCTGGTCCTGTGGGACTACCTGGCTTACCAGGAAGACCTGGAGCTTCTCTTCCTTCTGATATACGTGGGAGACCTGGGGATGCTGGCCATCCAGGAATTGATGGGAGTTCAGGTGTGAAGAGAGGCCTCTTAGGGAGGGTGGACTAGCTAAGGGGATTTCTGTGTCTTTATGTGCTTCCTTTGAAGAGCTCTGAGGGGAAATGACTTGGATGAGTACTGTCACTTTAATAACCTGGCGTTTAGGTCAGGGATTGAGAATGAGAAGATCTGTTTTCAAACTTGCTGTTGAATCCTGATTTGATTTAGCCTGTAGTCCATATTTATTTCACCTATTGTGGAACAGACAGACTTGGGCACTAAGGACTTGAGTCCAGTGTAGTACATCTAAATTCAGACATCAGCTCCATTTTGGACTGTGGTTTCCACAGCTGCAATCATAGGCTCTCTGTAAAATTTAGAAGTATCCTGTGTGAGCTGTGAAGCAGCAAAGCTTCACTGCTACTTAGAGGTATATAAGAAGCACTTGCCATAGGGTCAACAGCAAATGTAGTATGAAAGACTTGTCATGATGGCATCAGTACCCATTCAGTACCTCACAGCCTTGTTGGAGAGGCTGAGCCTCTTGGCCTTTCTCTGGCTAAGGATTTGAA
Organism: Aegotheles bennettii; assembly: GCA_013398125.1. NCBI lineage: Eukaryota > Metazoa > Chordata > Aves > Caprimulgiformes > Aegothelidae > Aegotheles > Aegotheles bennettii. The sequence goes on from VZRW01013362.1 coordinate 135,910, forward strand.
GCCCCTGCTCTCATCCTTCCAGGGAATGTCTGAGTCACCAGTTTAGCTACCAGGCGGGGCAAGGTCTATGCTCAGGCCCAGAATTTGGAGCTAAATTACTGTGATTAAAAGGATTTAAAAGTGTGTGAGCCCTAAGTGGATATGAGCAGGTGGGGTCTGGTTCTTTTCCTCTGGGAGGAGGACACAGAAATATAGACACCCAAACAATGGCTGTCCTCTAGAAAGACACACTGGGGATAGCCCCAGCATTTACTTAGAATCATAGAATAGAATAGAATCATAGAATCATTAAGGTTGGAAGAGACCTCCAGGGTCATCAAGTCCAACCTTTATCCCATCTTATTCCTAACCATCAGACCATTAGACCATGGCCTCAAGTGCCTCATCAACCCGTTTTTTGAACACCCCCAGGGACGGGGACTCCACCACCTCCCTGGGCAGCCCATTCCAGTGCCCAACCACCCTCTTAGGAAAGAACTTCTTCCTAATCTCCAACCTAAACTTCCCCTGATGGAACTTGAGGCCATTTCCTCTCATCCTGTCATCAGCAATTTGGGAGAAGAGACCAACACCAGCCTCACTACAACCTCCCTTTAGGTAGTTGTAGAGGGCAATAAGGTCTCCTCTCAGTCTCCTCTTCTCCAGGCTCAATAACCCCAGTTCCCTCAGCTTGTTTGCCAGACCTCTCACCAGCCTCGTTGCCCTTCTCTGGACTTGTTTCCAGTACTTAGCCTGAGGAGCAAATTGTGCTAATAACCCCTGTTGTCTCTAGGTCTTCCAGGTCCTCTAGGACCACGAGGGCCACCTGGCCCAGCTTCTGACCAAGGTGACACAGGCAATCCAGGTTTCCCTGGTGTTGTTGGCTTGCGAGGCATTAAGGGTGATGTGGGACCCACTGGTCCAATTGGACTCCCTGGAGCATCTGGATTCAAAGGTAATTTTGCCTTGAAAGGGTCTGGGTGTGGTTTGGCAGCTGTCACCTTGACAGTGTGAATGGCTGTTGTGTGCTTAGTGTGACTACTTTGAAACAATCCTCATTCAGGTGTAAGCACAGCTGAGTTTGTTGTCTATGTTTTCCCCTTTGACCCATGCAGGTTTTGCCTACTCCAAAAGCAGCAAATTAAAGGCCAGCTCCACCTGCTCTTCTGTGTATCCCTAATGATTTTTTCACTTCTCTTTTGTTTTTTTCTGAGTAGATGATGTCCACATGCAATGGTGCTGTGCTTGTCGACTACAGTTACCCACTTGCATGTGCTGTTTAGGCAAAGGATGGAGATGCTGTTTCGTCCCACCTGTCATGTATGCTCAGAGACACAGCGTGGTGGATCTAGGTCTCCACAAGAGGATAAGAGGATTGTAGGAGTTAAGAGGTCTTGTTATGGGCTAAGGCAGGGAGCAAGTTGTTCTCTCTTTGGTCTCTGCTAAAGGAGGGCAGCTGCAAACAGGAACTCTAGTAGCAAGGTTTCAAAGAAACCACACAACTCAAAAGCCAAGAAAGGATGGAGAACCATTGCTGGGTGAAGAACCATAAGCTGTCTCTGTAGGCCAGCGGATCCCCATCCGTCTGTGCTGTGCATAGAGATGGATTCCAGGTAGAAAAGATGTGTACGCCCCAGACACTTTTTCTGGGTTACCCGAGGAGGAGGAGGAAGAATACTTTCTTGAAAGTGTAATTATGTAGGCAGTGAAAATCATTGTCTTGGGGCTCTGCTGCCATTCTGGACATCAAAATGGGCACAGAGTTCCTTAAGGGTTGTGGTCGCCTCCATCTCAGAGCGTTGCTGCTGCTGCCATCAGTGTGTTTCTCAATGCCCCACCTGTGGATCAGAATCAGGACCCTATGCTTAGCCCCTGAGGTCTTTAGCTGTGTATCTTTGCAGGTATAAGAGGAGAGCCTGGCCTTATGGGGATGCCAGGAAAAGATGGGCCTCTGGGGGATCCTGGTTATCCTGGGCTGAAAGGTGAAATGGGCCGTCGAGGTGAGTGCTGGGGGATTTGAAAAACTGTACTTTAAGTGCACGTGGTTTAGACTGGGGAAAATTACAGAGCTCCCTTAATGGGCTTATTTGGGGGACTTTTAGTTTCTTAGAGATTGAAATAAATTAGAAAAGAGTTTGACATACCACTTTTCACAAAGATACCCAGTGCTGACGTACTGAGGCAGCTTTAATTTAGCACACTTCTCCTTTGTGTCACCGTTACCATCAAAACTGAATTTTTTGTGGGGTGCTTACCCTGTCATTTGCACTGTGTGCAGGTCTCCCTGGCCAACCAGGAGCTCCAGGTGTAACCCCACAGCCAGAAGAAATTACAGCCCCTGCAGGCTTACCTGGTCTGCCAGGCATTGATGGTGTCCCTGGCTTTGATGGAGATCCTGGATTCCAGGGCCCAGCTGGAAAACCAGGTAAAAAGTACACTCAGGTCACTGAAACACTGGCCTTCTGGAAGAACAGTGCTACTTTCTCAAATGCAAATGGAGTGCTCATGAAAATGATTCACCACTGAGAATTATTTGAATTGTCAATGAAATGCTGTAACTGGAGCAGTGCTGAGAACTTCAGCCTGAAACACTGGTTGGTTCATGTTGTTTGGCAAAGCAAGTGTGGTGGGTCCTGCACCAGTTGGCTCTCTGAGGCCCAGCAAGTCAATGTGATTCCTTTATTAGCACTGCCATTGAGGTGATTTTTAATGTTAGTGTTCTCTTTTATTCACGACAACTTCTAGAGCGGGAACATCACTTAGCACCAGTCCTTCACCCTAGCTGTTATCCTGAATTCCATCCCTGTTATCCCATCCCATCAACAGAGCTGTGTTAGTTCCTGCCTTCCTGTTGGCAGTTCTTAAAGTGAGTAAATGTGCAGGGAGTAAAGGCTGAGAGCCTTTATTAATACTGGTCAGGCAACCAGGTAACAGATGCTGTAGAGCAGTGGAAAAAGGGAAGCTGATTGGGAAATTACTGCTATTAATACTATTTTTAATGTTTAATCTTTACAAAAGTTGTGCAAATATACACCCATCTGTTTCCCAGTCACATATTTCTCTATGCTAATATTACTGATCACATGTTAGGTATCTAGCTCTGAGCAATTGCAGAACACCTCTTTATACTCTTTTGTTATATTTTTACTTGTACCATCCCAAACGTTTAATTTATTGTTGGTTTATCCAATCTGTCTCAGACCTTTCTGGTTGGAGGTCAGGAAAGTCCTGACTGAACTGTAAAGGTCCATAGGCAGGCACCTCCTCTTATGTCCCACTAAATACTAAGCCTTTCTATTTTGAGCACCCTTCACTGCCCTGAGACTTGTCTGTCAGATGCTCATCATCAAATATCAGGGGGAGGAGGGGAAAGATGAATTTAGTTCAAGTCAATGGCTCTAGTTTTACATCATATTTAGACTGAACATCAAGGCCAATTATCTGGTTTGATAAAAAGAGTGAAATCAAACAAAAGAAGTGACTTTGAGTCTTAAGCAAAATTTCAGCAAGGGAGCTCAACTTTCTTCAGCTTACAACAGAGGGACCATTATACCAGAAGATTCTTGTTTTCACAGTGGCAGGAATCTTGTGAGACAGAGGTGAGGAGAGTTCACAGACTTCCACAGCCATCAAATTGAAACCTGAATCTTAGGTCTGATGTGGCTTCAGACTAAAATCAGTAGCTTATCCCAGGTCTCAGTGCCTTGTCTAATGTTCAGCTGCATCTTTCGATCCTTTAACAGGCAATCAGGTCATGTAGAACCCCTGTATGGAGTTCGTTGTTTATAACCACAGCTGTTGAAGTGAGCTCTCAGCATGGCTGCTGACAACATATTTCTCTGCTGGAATATTATTGCAGGAGTGAAGGCAATATGAGGAAATAATGCTAGTAATAATTGTATTTGGTTTCAGGTGCAAAAGGTCTGCCAGGAAGATCTGGTTTGAAAGGACGTGATGGTTTACCTGGATCACCTGGCACAGTTGGGGATCCAGGACCTTCAGGTGCCTCAGGACCACAAGGATTTGAAGGTAATTTTATTATTTGGGGAGCACAGATCAGAAAGAAGCAATCAATAGAATTCTGTTTGCCTACAGGTTCTGCAGAGGCCCTGCCCAACACCCAATTACCTTAGAAAGACCAGGAGATGTACATGGTCCTGTGTCTTGTATCTGCAATGAAGTAAATTTAATCTCCAGTGAGGAAGATAATGTCGTGTGTCGTTGTCTATGACTGTCCATTGCTAAAACTGTTTCCCTAGGGACAATTCTGACCATCTTTTTGGTTTTAGTGTTTTGTGGATGTGGGAGTCATTTTGAAGACCTAAAAGAGCAAAATGGTATTCACAGTGAACACAGCTGTGAGGGTTGGGTAGTAGAAGAAAGGCACGGTGAGAGAGAGGAGGTTTGGATTCTGCCTTAGATTTGTTACACAACTTTTGTTGTGTAACCTTTCTGTGTCAAAGGAATATCATCAGGAAGAGCACTACAGCAAAAATGAATTTATTAGCTTTTGGTTGGTGCTTTGAGACTCTCAGATTTATTGTACTGTGAGATATGTGCTAACACGTTGGCACCAGAGTTGTTGGGCAAAGAATGAAAATTAAATGAGGTAGGAAATGGGTGGGTGCTACTGTGAAATTACTGCTTTGGGAACCGCTAAGTCTAATTGTTCATATAACCACCATCAAACGTGGCCTTCCTGTTGTACAAGACTGACATAAACACAACGACAGCAATGCCAAAATCAGGTCTAGAGCCAGCTGATGTCCACACTCTGTATTAGTGATACCTTTTCTGTCTTCTAGGTGTTGCTGGAAAGCCGGGCGCACTTGGTTTGCCGGGAATGCCCGGTCGGAGCGTGGGCGTTGGATACACTTTAGTGAAGCACAGTCAGTCGGACCAAATCCCACCTTGTCCCATTGGAATGAGTAAGCTCTGGGATGGCTACAGCTTATTGTATGTGGAGGGACAGGAAAAGTCACACAACCAGGATCTTGGTGAGTTGACAGAATTCTCTCAGCCATGAGCAATCTTCATTGGTACCACAGGCAGTTGTAGTAAAGGTGGTGGAAGTCTGCTTGGCCAGAATCTGTACTGGGAGCAGTGTCACCTGTGCCATCCTCTGCCACTCATGTCTGGTGGTATGAGTTGGAGCATTTGGCAGATGCTTGATACGACCACTTCTCCAATTCTTCCAGGTTTTGCTGGCTCGTGTTTGCCTCGCTTCAGCACCATGCCTTTTATTTACTGCAACATCAATGAAGTGTGCTACTACGCCAGCCGAAATGACAAGTCCTACTGGCTCTCCACCACTGCTCCTATCCCCATGATGCCAGTGGACAGTGTTCAGATCCCACAGTACATCAGTCGTTGCTCTGTATGTGAAGCACCTTCCCAGGCCGTGGCAGTGCACAGCCAGGACATCACAATCCCACAATGTCCCCTTGGTTGGCGCAGCCTATGGATAGGATACTCCTTCCTTATGGTAAGGATACTATTGCTAATGTAAAGGCAGCTTTAAACCTTCCTAGATCTCCTCTTTGATTAGGTGACTGAGACTCTATTCTGTGAGTTGCTTACAGGAAACTAGAGCCCTGTAGTTTGTCCCCCTAGTGCATCTTTGTCAGCTGGCCTGCTGGAGGCCGCCTGAGCTGGTTCCCCTTCAGCCTTCTCACCTGCACTGTATGAGTTCAGTAATAACATTGATGTAGTAGTTCTGTATTGCCACAGACACTCTTTGTTCATCAAACCTTTAGATGTAGAAATGCTAATTAAGCCACTACATTGTCTTAATCCTCTTTCTCAGTGGAAAAAGTAGAACATTTTTGTTAGCACTTTCCTAGGATCTTGTTAGTGTAAGATTGCTAGAAAAGTATGAAGTCAGCATTATTGTTTCCAAATTTTCCCAGCTTGAAGGTGAAAAGCTGGTTTTCCATTATGCCAGACCTGTATATTCAGCCTAAGTACATTCCCTTTCTTCTTCACCTCTAGCCCTGACTCAAAAGGCAGGCAGACAGACAGGACAGCCATGGTGTAATTCTGGTTGCCTGTTTTACTCCTTTTAACAACAGAACTGGAGGATTCCCCTGTTCACCTCCCATTCTGTTCCTGTGAACTCATTTCAGTTGCCATCTTTATTTCAGCATACTGCGGCTGGTGCAGAAGGTGGAGGTCAGTCCCTTGTCTCACCTGGTTCTTGCCTGGAGGATTTCCGTGCTACTCCATTCATCGAATGCAACGGTGCCAGGGGAACATGCCATTACTTTGCAAACAAATACAGCTTCTGGCTGACGACGGTGGAACAGTCGCAGCAGTTTGTCAGTGCTCCTCCCTCAGAAACTCTGAAAGCAGGACAGCTTCGAACGAGGGTCAGCCGTTGCCAAGTGTGCATGAAGAACTTGTAGGAACAAAAATGCAGTAAGAGTCTCCGTTACCTAAGATTAGGCATCACTGACGTGAAGAAAGATAAATTCATAAATTTGTTGTGTGTGTGGTTGATGGGTGAATCAAGACAGCCAGAATTCTACAAAAACTGAGTGTCAAGTCCAGCAGTTTGGCTGCACACAGAGGAGGAAAAGGCCAGTGCTCTGAAACCTCTTTTTTTTTTTTTTTTATAGACCATGGTGCTATGCTTTTACTTCAGTGGGGTTTTCCCTCATTTATGGCTACCTCAGAAAGTCTCTGTGAGTTCCTTATTCAAGCCAAAGAGTAACCAATATCTCACAATACATCACTCCTCTGTCCGTGGCACATGCCAATCACAACAAGAGAGACCTCTCACAAGCTATGCTCTATTAGTGTCTTTGCAAATAGTCTTTGGTCTAGTGTGAGGGAATGAATACAGAGCTAGCTGAAATTTATCAGTGTATTGTAGGTGACTTAGAAACACTAAGCATTAATGGTTGGTAACTGACTTCCTTAGGAAGACTCAAAGATTTATTTGTTTTGCTTTGCTTATTAAACAGATGGGAAGTTCTTTCCTCCAGTGATAGATAATCCATTCTAATCCAGACTCTTATCCACGGTTGACTTTAAAGAACTACACCAGTAAAAAATGCAATTTTTGATGTGAAGGTGAATCCAAAACACCTCCAGCATTTTTCATAGCTTTCTGTTGAAATATATTCCAGGTAAAGTGTCTGCTTCAAGGTCTGTGCTTATCTTCTCGCAGTCAAAGATGTGCAGCCAGCAGAAACGTTTCATTACTATGAACATGAATTTCCTTTCTGAGGTAGCCTTGGCACACTTGTTTTGTAATTATTCAAGCTGTGTGTATTTGAAAAGTAGAGGCTTTGCTAGGTAGTGTGCAAGCTTATGTAAACACAGGAGCAAGCACTTATAGGATGTACATTTTTTACTTCTACAGTCACAATGTGTTGTGTACTTCTTCCTCTGGGCTTTATTTCTGTTACTTTAAAAAACTATTTATAGTGTATGCACTGTTAACTCCTCACAATATCCTTCAGGCCATAATTAAAGAGAAGTGCCACTAATTGTATTATCCTTGTATATTTTGAAGGAAAGCCATGAAAAAGGCATGCCAATATAAATAATGAATTCATTGAGTTGGGCTGAAGTTATTATTATCAACTCTTCTAGAGTGAAGCATATGAATTCCTTACATATCAACATTCCAGGATGTCTGAAAGAAGTGCCTGCAAACAGAGTATCACCTTGGCTTAAAAAAAAGCCTTTTAAGACAAAAAATTGTTCAGAAAATTATTATTAATGTGAGACTGAGACATTATTTTAAAGCATTATTTCTTATTATTATTGTATATAGGTGCTTCTTTTTTAAGCAGTTACTGCTCAAGACAGCATGGCAGAGCAAGGACTTCCTTTTTGTCTGTGGGGAGGGAAGGGCTGCAACTGCTGTTACATGAACAATAACTTAATGTATTAATTAAGAAGTAATGCTTTGTTTTTAGAAAAACCATGCAGCTAATCCATGTAGAGGGGAAGAAAATGGTATTTTTTTCTAAGTATATAGTTTCCAACCATGGTTAATAAACACTGACAGCAAACAAGAAGAAACATGATGTGGTTAACTATTTTCTTGGAAATCGCCCTGGCCCTGATCAAGAACTGTGAGAGGAGACAGCATTCAGTATTTCTTTCTCTATGTTGTCATTTATTGGTGAAGATGAAACTGTGCAATTCATGCCCGTTACACTATCATGACAAAAAGACCATAATGGGGACTGTCTGATAGTAAAAAGGAACTTTATCATGGGTTAAAAGACCTTTGCCTTTACTTATTATGAGCTGTTTTTCTTATGGCTGCAGAGAGATACTCTGCCTTAGAAATTAAACCTCACAGGCTGTTCTGATAAACCTGTAGAATTAAGGCACTTTTACCAAAACAGATTTCAAAAGGCAACAAGTCAAGAAACAACAATTAAGCAATTTGCATATGCCTATATATTAAGTTTTAAGATAACCTGGCTTATATTTAGTTCACACAAACAAATTAACAAAATATAGCAGCATACAACCTATGAAAAGCTTAAGAAATTTATTAGATGCACAGGTAAAGTGCTGTAACAGAGAAACTTGTGTAAATCTTTTTTAAAATAAATAAGGTACAGTTAAACCACCTTTGACTCATTTTAGCTCCAAAAGAAAAGTCAGCCTAAGTTTTAATGATCTGAATTTTAAGGTCAAGGTGAGATATATCATAACTCTAACAGTGGTTGTGATCTATATCAACTATTTGAGTCTCCTGTTCCTCTTGAGGTTTCCCAGAAACAGGAAGGCTATTGCAAAACGTATACATTAGACATAGTTCCTTTTACAGAAACATTTTTGTAATAAAGTGTGGTTGCTCAAATACATGTTAAAATATTTAACAAGGAAACAATTTTCTTCTGATCCAGTCGATCTTTTAAACAAGACAATGTATTTTTTCTATGATGCAGCCCACAGGAGGGAACAGAAGTAAACATCCTCCTTAACCGAAGACTGTTTTGCTTTAAGAACTAAACTATTGCATTATGTGAGAGCAAGAAATAGCCATTTGGGGTTATCCCTTTCTCCAAACATACAGCCCAGTGATGCACTTATTTTTGCCTTAATCTCAAAGGTCCATTTGTCGTCAGGAAAGACACATTAAAAAGAGGTTCCCTTTTAAGGGTCTTATAAGATCTCTTGCTGCCTTTCCATCTGGGGAAGCTCTGTGACAGCAGGAACTGTTGCTGTTGGAGCTGTGATGCTACCAGGTTTTTGTGCTCTGCTGTCTGTGATTTCAGGCACTTTGGGGCTAACATGGCTGTTTGATTGAAGTCAATGCAATAATATTAGCAATATGTTCAATACTCAGAAGGGTCACCACAGTTTCCTTCATACACTCAGGATTTCAAATTCTTCTTCCAATTCAAACAACTTGTCAGTAGATTCAATGAGTTCTGAAAAAAATAGTAATTAAACAATTTAGAATCTAAAGAAATGCCTGATTTTGTTTACTTAAACACACAAACAAAACCCCCACTTTTCTGCAATGTGTCCTTCAAAGTATTTTGTATTTTTATATATATATGTATACATGTATGTATATATGTATGCATATATATGTGTGTGTGTGTATATATGTGTGTGTGTACGTGTGTATATATATATATATGTATCTGTGCTTGCAATTGTTATGAGTCAGTACTGAATAACTGTCTGATATTTTGCAAGAAGGTGGCATTTAATCACATGGTTGACACTTAGGAAAGCAGAACTATTCCACCTGTGATAATTCTTCTGTTTGCTAACGAGGGACATTCTGCTGCAGGACAGACTGAGTCAGTACTGCACCTGCTCCTGTGGTTGTCACTTCTGGCTTTGTTGGAGGTATGAAAGGAGGCCAGTGTGGTGGGTGCTTCTGGACCAGCTCAAACATCCGTAGACTCTGTTGCTTTAGAATCTCCTGGGGACAGAATGCTTTAATTTTAAAAAACACCTTAAGAGAACTTTCAAACATGAAAAAATGTCTGCTTTAATTAAAAACATTTTGAATTACGCGTGTGTCAAAAACCAAAGGCTTTATGCAGACATACAGTGAAAACCTGTTAGTTCAAGTACTTGCCACTGTGAATCACTGCTTCACAGATCTCTCTAGTATTTTCCTAGTTGAAAGAGCACCTGGAAGACAGATCTTTTGAACTGTCCTACAAGTTATCAGTGTGTTGTAATTAGCTTTGTTATCCATACACCTATAATTTTGTTTACATGTAGCAAACAGACACCAAGAATGTACAATATTTTCTGCCTTTTAAAATTACTTGCATGGACCTCTCTGTGTTCAAGTTTTCTGTTGATTGATGGGAACAAAAGACAGTTCTATCAGCTCCAATAGGAACAAGAGACAGACCTATCAGCTCCAAAAAAACAAGTTTTCATCAGTAGAAACAAGTTATTATCGAAGCCAAATTCCACTCCTCTCAGGTAAGCTACAGCATACCCTGTATTTCAGTTATTTACAAACTGCTTTCCTTAGCCTTTTTTTTTTTTTAGTAATAAATGCCTTTAGAGTTTGATGTTGCTTCACATTCACACTTCTATTGCTTGGTATACCAACTGGATGCAGAAATGTCCTGAAGTCCTTTTCCCTGTAGCAGGAAGCACCTTTTGTGCATCCCACAGTTCAGCAGGAGCTGGAGGGATTCAGCACTTAGAGAATCAGATCTCTTGTGGTACCAGGAACCAACAGTCATAATTAGAAGATGTAACAACATATTACGTCAAAACAATAAAAAAGGATCAGGAAGCAAATAAATATCTACAACATGGCAGTTAAAACATAGTAAATTACTGAGAAATGAATGTTAAGTTTCAGCCAGTAACAGTAGTGCTAAAAAAAGAAACTTTTGAAGGGTATCTGTTTACACCCATTTTCCACGTGGGAGGGTTCACGGCTGTCAAAGTGCTGAACAAGCTCCGATTAGCAGTTCAGTAGTATTGGCTTACCCTGATGCATTAAGCATTCATCTTTATGGCTCATTTAATTTGCATGCAGGGAAAGATGTAATGGGAATTTCCTTCTTTTTTTTTTTAAAAAAGAATACATTATTTCATACAGAGCAAATAAAGATCTTACCTTTTGTACAAGACTACACCAGTTATCAAAATCACATTCTTCTTTGCAAAAGAAGCCCTAAGGAAAAAAATACATGCAGTATTAGTACTAAACAGTAACAGTATGGCAATGAGTGAAGGGTGCTGGGGTATTTTTATGCATTGTTTAAAGCTTTAGAAACATACCTCAAGTGACAATCACCCATAACCCAACCCAAGGATACTGGCATGGGATCAGGTTTAATTTCTTCAACTACCACGGTATTCTTGTGACCTATACTGGATGACTTCTACAAGTAATTCCATTTAAAGATTTGTAAATTATTATGTAAAGTAAGTTACGCTTACAAACAACCAGTTCTCTGCTTGACCTAGGATTACTGTACCCTACACAGTTACTACCATGCGTTGAATTTTAGATTGTAGAAAACTGCCCTGTGATCTTGACTCCGATCAAGGAAATGCATTGGTACCTGTATCAATATACAGAGAGATTACTTAGAAATAAAGAACACACATCCATTATTTCCTAAAACCTACTAAAGCTACTGAAGGGTCCAAATTCATGATCTTCATTCTCTGTGGGGCTTGCTGGCAGTGGAAGCTCTGGTCATCAACTGTGCCATTTTCTTCTGAATCTACAAAACTTTGAGTGGTGTGAGGGTCCAAATAGATCAGCTCATTGCCTGTACGGGTAAAATCCATATGTTGGGAATAAGCAAGAGACTTCAATAAGCACATAGTCCATCCAGACTTGTAAAGCAGAAATCAGATTATCATCACATTCAGCACCTAGACTTTCTAGCTAGGGAGTCTTTAAGAAAATCAGAAAGCTAGACACGATCATTTCCCACAGGGTATTCAGTATCACTTTCTATTGTGACCTATTACTGTAGATTTTTGGTTGGTTTGTTCTACCTTTGTCGCACACTTCCCTTTTCTATGTGAGGTGCAGTACATTTTCCTAGAATTTCAGCTGTTGTAATCCCTAAGAATCCACAGATCAGAAGGTATAGGATGACAACAAAAAACACAGTCTGTAATCCCATTAGGCATTCACTCAAACTGGAACAAGGGTGTCTGGCTAAAACAGTTCAGGTTTTACAAAAGAAAAAATTAAATAAAATTATGGATCAAACTGGGGTGAAATCTGATAGACTGAATCCACTGTTAGTTGGTTTAGTTAATAAAGGAAGACATGGAAGAAGGTGAAGAACTGAAAAAAGTTTGAAAGGTGAGAAAATAAGCTAAGAAAACTATGAAGCAGAAGAATAAAACAACACCCTTCATTAGGAAGTATTCATGATTAGGAAGAAATCAGTATTTTAGCAGTCGTGACATCTGACGCTTGTCAAATGCCATCAGTTATTCTTAGTGTGTTGTTCTTGCTTATATCATTACTTATTTTTAAGTCGAGCTTTGCTGCTCCTTTTCCATTCTGTAGGATGATGTCACACTGCTCCTGACACATTTGAGGTACGTTTCTTCTACTCTATTCTCATGTTTAGAATGGCTACTATTTCCCCTTCCAAAAAAAACCTAAACCACCCTTTCTCTTTAGCTCATGTGTGTATTTAGAGTAAGTTTCCTTTTTCCTTACCTAAAAATCCTATGAAATAATAGGCGTTATTTGGTTTCCCTCCTAATGCTCCCAAAGACTGCGGCATCTTAAAGCATTCCTAGGAGTTACAAGGGAGAAAAATGAAATGGTAATTTATTTTTTTATTGGTATAAGATACCTGAACTTATTTCATAATAACAAACAATTAATTCACTGAAAGAAACCTTACTTTAAACGCATCAATATACACTGGATTTATGTGATTTATCCCTAGCCGTAGAGGTATAATAAGCAAGAGGGGCTTCCAGCCTGTGCAGAATCCTGCTGTGTTCTTACTTCGGCCAAGAGCACTTCTGTGCAGATGTGCACTGCTGTGGGCTGCACTGCTGCTCTGGGGAGGGGACCAGCACATTTTCTCTGCGGGAATAAAAACAGCAGTCAGTAAATGCACAAAGGAACACAGGGCAGATCTTCCTCTCAGCCATATTTAAGCTCCTTTGCCAGACATTTTTACAGAACTCCTGTTTTAAGACAAAAGGAGTAGGGCATGGAAATCATAAGTATGTAGTAGAAGTAATTCTAGCAGACTATGTATTGGCACATTAGTGAGGCACAAGATAAACAACTGGGGGCTGAAAATTTAAGACTGAAGTTATATTTAGTCCTAGCATTATTGATACTGTTAAGCTTTGCCCAGGGAATGAAATGGCTGAGATTAAAGCACAGGAAACTCTTCAGGGAACCCTTCATTTCCAGTGATGTGAATGTAAAATAAGCAGAAGTAGGGACTAAAGTAGAAATAGGCTGTGGCTAAATACCACTTCTAAACTCACCTTTCTTACAACTGGGAATTAAGCCTGGCTGTGTGTTTCACTAGGATCTGCCCCTCATTTCTTTTTTGCCTGGTTTCTCTTTGGCAAACTCTGCATTAGAAACAATTCTCTGTATTTCTACATACTACAGCTTCGTCCCATTTTTGGGGTAGGAGTTCAGCCAGTGCAGCCCAAACTACATCTTCTCCCAGACTACGTGGGATGTATGCTGGCCACCAAAAAAGGCCTACAACAGTTCTGTGCTAGCTTTAGTTCTGGACACCCAAAACCTGAGTCTGCATTTCCTTTATTCCTTTTCTTACCCTGGGAACAAGTAGGGATGGCCCAAAATATTTAGATGCACATTTAGATACATTCAGGAAAGTGGAGTCGAATAAAAAACTGTAAGCACAGAACTAATGTTTCACTTACTTATGTCTTCAATAACCACTGTATTGTCCATAGATACATAAACTGCTAAGGAGTTCCATTCATCAAATAAAGCAAGCTTCCTAGAAAACATTAAGGAAATAATTAATATAATCTAATTAGGACCATAAGGGTAGCTTTTCGTTCAGGACAATTAGATGGTTCTTGAGTAAAAAGAATTAAATTGTGGGGTTTTTTTAAAAAACCTACTTAGTATTTTTTTAAAGTCTCCATGTAATAAAAAGATCAACTTTGAATATTTAACATTTAATTTATTTAGAAAAATAAATACTGAGTAGTACCAGGAGAAGCACACACACTGTACCATGTGAAAACTGTTTTGTCTATTTGCCAAATGCAGTGATAGCCACAGATCAACCACATAATTTACTACTTTTAATTGCATGTAACAGCCCGAGTAGGATCCTGCCCATTGTGCCTGGCATTGCCTAAAGAAGGAAAAAAAATCCTGTGCAAGTTCTGCACATTACTTTTTGTTTAAGAAGTTCCATTAAATTCAGTGGAACTATTTCTGTGCATGTGTGGACAGCAGACTCAGGGCATTAAAAGCCAGGTCAGCTTAAGATTTTCAGCACCCAAAAGTTAGGAGGGGGGCATTATAGCACAAAAGGTTTCTGCCTGCTTGTGCAAAATCCAAAACTCTGGGGAAGGGAGCTACACTCTTACACTTCAAAGACAGACTCAGCTCTTTGAAATAAGCCATAAAAACCTCTGTGTGAGCACTAAGTCATGAAGAATTTGTAAGTAAAAAGAGCTGGAGGCCAGGGCATGCTTTAGCTCCTCTCTCTTTCTCCAGAATGCGTGTCTGTCCCAGGGCTGCAAAGAATTGCTGCTGAGCACTCAGGACCTGCAGTTGAGCTTCCACGTGAGATTGGGTACCTCCTCCTATCCCTCAGAAACAGAGCAAAGCCAACTCTTATTAATAATGGCTTCTAGACTGGGAGGAGCTGCCCATGTTTTCTCCAGCAGCCTTCAGGCAGAGCTGCAGGTCAGGCAGTGAGGAACTGCAGTTCAGTTCCCTCCCTGGTGTGGATGGCATCACTGATGTTTCATACTACCACTCTACTCTGACCTGTCAAAGCTGTGCCACTTTGTGGAAAGGAACCCATCTCTCTGATGCTGACTGGTTAGGGCATGCAGATCATTCACAGGCCTTCCCCAGGCTCTTGGTATATTAAAATTCAGAACTCACCCAATTCCAGCTCAGTACCTGCCCACTGGGCTACAGCATCATGGTCTGCACCACACTGACAAACACATGGCATCCATTTTCCTGCCTCTGAGGGAGATCAGCCCTTAAAACTGCCGGGGGCCTGGTCTCAGCTTGGCTGCCCCAGGGAGTACATTCTGAATGAGCTCGTGTCATTTGACTTACTTCAGTACTTGAGCAACTGTATTTGGTCCAAACCACTCTCCGATTGACTTCCCCTCTCCAACGCCCATCTGTGCTGTTTTTATGAGAGAAAACACATACACACACAATAAAAAGAGGCCACAGAGCGTCTCGTCACAATATATGTTAAATAGCATGACCTACTAGTGCTTTGACATAAGTTCCAGAGCAATTGCAAACTGTATTTAGCAACAACCATTATTTTCTTGATCTATGCTCTTTTAAAATCTTAATGACTGCTTGTTCCTTTTCAGAAAGTTTCTAAACTGTAATTAGAATTACAAATATTAGTGTCCCCTACTATAAACTACAGCAATAAGCTCCATGACTGTCTGTTTTAATAGTACCAACTCTGGTACCCAGGGCTTGCATACTTTAGCAAGAGCTAAATTCTCGTATACAGATTTATTTAGGTCTCAGTGAGTAACATTTTTGAATTATTACACTTTGTACCCATTTGCACAGACTTTTATTTATATATAAACATATACATTGTCTTCAGAATCACCTTTTTAAATTTTTTAATTAATATATTTCAAATTAAAAAGTTTCCACACAGCAGGAATTTCAGTGGAAAGAAGAAGCTGATGTGTGTTCTTACCCATTTGGTGGATGGAGTAACAGCAATCCTTTCTATCCAGAAAGCACCGTAGGATTCTGTGATATTCTTCTGGTTGCTTTTTGTGTTTTTCCCATTGCCAATCTTACAGGAAAAAAGTTATACAGATCAAAAAAATAACATTTCCATTGTCATGATCAAATTCATATATAGTAGAAAGCCATACCATGAGATGTTAAAAGACTGATGTACAATTCATCTCTAATATTTACGTTTGGTTTAGAGTTCCTAGAAGTCACAGCTTGTCATTTAGTACCAAGCTGTCCTTTATTATCACAGGCTAGGTTGTGAAAACTGGGAAAATAAAATAAAAATGTAAACTGCAAATATATTCTGAGTGATCACTGCCGAGAAGTGAGAGCATGTGAGCTTCCAGGATTGTTTAGAACTATATGCTCTGCTTAGATTTTGCTACACTAGTAAGCATCGTGTAAGCGTTTGTACAGTAACCAAGTATGATCCATAGGGCTGGTACTCTGAAGTAGCTACATACCACAAGCTCATACTTTAGTTTTTCTCAGGCGATTGGTTTGCCTGCTCCTTCAGTTAAATCTTTGCACACCCGTTATGGGGATCCAGTTACTCAAGCAGATAAAGCCTTCTGTGGAATCAGTTATTCCAGGAGATACATCCTGAACGCGTGCTGCCATCGAAACCACAGCTCCGCAAGGATCACAGCCCCGACCATACGGACTCCACTGACCCAGCATCACACACAGACCAGACCTGTGATTCCTGGGGTGTGGGGTGACACAGGCCTAAGGGTGTGTGCTAATGGGTTCTGCTGTGGGGTTGGGACCTCGGGCTGGTGACAGGTGAGTGGTCTGTGAAGTACTTTGTGTGATGCTATCACTGTGTCACTACTCACACGGCCACTGTCTGTGAGCATTTGATGGCCATGTGAGCAATGAAGGGAAGGGTAAGAACTCAGACCCATGGCCATAGGCGTTCCCCTGGCCTCAATTTGGGTATTCCTCAAAAGGATTTATAAAATAACAACAATAGAGTTCCCTATTGGTCTTCCCTCTGTTTCTGTTTCTCTGCTTAGGGCTGGCATGATTTCAGCACATCAGGTAATAATAATTCACTAGGAACTTCTATCAGGGCATCAAAGTTTCATTAATAAATTTAGGTTTGGGGTTTTTTTATGGGAAACTACAACCAAAATTAAACAGTCTCCTAACACCACGGAAGTTCACTCAGCAACAGTACTCACCTCTTCCTAAATGCCTGCAGATCAGTGCCTGTGCCAGCATCATCTGCCCGCATCGCAGCATGCACCCCCAGCCAGCATCGGACGAAGGACCGGTGCCTCCTATTAACAAAGTTCATTACCATCAGCACGGGCTTTCAAATGAGTGCAGCCCAAGAGAAAACCTCACAGTTAAAGTCTCTGATCAACTGTCCTGTGGATCAAAGGCACTGAGCAAGACCTTTTCTTTCCCCACTGCTTCTCTAACTTCACTGCTTGCCCTGCAGCTACAAGTAAACACCATTTTTAACAGCTTTAATATTTTGTTTGCATGAACAGTTAAAATGATGCTCAAAATGTTCTATTACAGCAAAAATAATTTCTCAGTTCATGGTAAAGTTACTAATCCTGCTATCTTGCTTATAAAAAGGCACAGGGTCTGCTGCATACTCACCAATAGGAGAGAACTTTCTTCTATATGTAAACCAGAGACGAGCACTTATATCCAACAACAACTTAGATTTGTCTGGAATATTTTCAAGAGAAAAGAAATTATTAAAAAAAAACTTTTAAAACAGAAAAACTCTTAATTTTCCCTGTACAGTCAATACCTAGAGTGCATGGAAGACTCCTCTTAGCTTTTACATATAAGACCCTTGACACTTAAAACATTTTTTAGCTGTTTGAACACAGAGAGCTCTCGTAGACTATTAATTAAAGTTAACTTATTAAGGATGAAATAATTATTAACCAATGAAGTTTTACAAGGTGTTTGGAATGACTGTGCCCAGCTTGAATGGAACAACTATGGGGAGCTACATCCTTGGGAAAGGACTGGTAAAGCAAGTTAAGGAAGGGGAGGAATTTCTACATGCAAACCAACATGGCATTATGCATTACCTCCAACCCAATACAGAGTCATTTTAAGAAAAGGTTAATTATGTTAAATTTAATTAAATCTCTCTTTTCAAAGTATCCCTCAGCCCTCAAGGCTGTCCTGAACAACCTGCCTGCACTGATGGCCACAGCCTCTGACACAGAACATGGGAGGATGTCCCAGGCTCCCCCCAGTGAGCAAAACTTACTCCTGAAATCTGGTTTTTATAGGATATATAAAGACATCACCCTGCTATGACTTTTAGGTCATATATTTATTTTCATCAAAATACAGTACGTGCTCTAGATTAACTTATTATTACCATTATTTTGAATATAACTTCAGTTGCAAATAACAGGCTGCAGACATCATCCCTCGGAGGAAAATAACATCAGTAACACTGAACATGCCCCAAAAGTGATTTATTTATCTATTTCTGAGACGTTTGATGTTGAGAAGTGACCAGCCTCATACCTGACCAGCCTTTGCTAGAAGTACAATCCCTTTGTGTGAATTATGGTAGAAAGCACGTTGGTAAACTTCTGGTTTCATTACAGAATGTACAGTGCTGCTTAGAGCTGGTCTCTTGTTGGTGGAGAAAAACAAACTTCTCTCAGGAGACATTTGGAGAATGTAAGGAAATCAGGAGCTGCTGCTGCACATGAATCTATCAATGCCCTGTGGATCTGACAGATAAATTTTCATTCTAACAATACCTGTATTTAGGTGGTGTTGCCTTCCTAGAATCCACACTGGCTCATCAGTTTCTGGAAATTCTTCTAAGTAGTCTGACAAAATAGTGATTTGGTTTTCATACCTAGATAAAACTGGACAGGAATGCACAAAATTCAGACTCCATTTTACCCCTTACGCACAACTTTCAAGTTCTGAATGTTCTGAGCTCTTTGTGAGTTCCCAGACTGAGTCAGCTGTAGCTTGTCAGTGCAGTCTCTGGGTCTCCTGACCAGCGCTGCGGCTGCCTTTACTCTTTTCCTTTAACAAGCTGCCTGACATTGACATATCCAATGTCTTGCCTGGTTTTTATTTTGATCCTCGGCGAGTGCTGAGAGAACAACACGGCTGACACTTGATTATAAGCAGCCTGAACAAAGCCAGCAGCAGAAGTTTGTGCTGACTCCAGTGAGACTTAAGATTTGACTCAAGGAAATGAGGAAAGGGGAAAACAATTCAGGCATCGTGGCATACGTGATCTTAAATGTACAAATACTGCCACGAGGCTTAATGGGAAGCATGTGAAAAGTGTTAGCAAGACTGGGTTTTACCTCCCTAACTGGGGATTTGAAACACTTAAAAATAAAAGATGTATTAATGTAACTATTCAATGCTAAACCTCTTTGCTGTAAGTAACAGATGATCGTGGGGTTAGACTGGATGACCTTTAACGGTCCCTTCCCACCCCAAACCATCCTCATGGTTCTGTGATAATTAATACCACTTAAAAAAGACCATTCAATTAAATTTTAGGTAATTAGTCAAGGCAGGGTTTGTTGCAAGAGGAAAACGGGCCTTCGAGTGTAAAAATTAATACAAAATCATTTCTTTTGGATACCAACCTGCTAAAAAATCAGGCTGAAAGTTTGATCTTCAGATACACATGTACAGTGTAAAGAGTGAGTAACCACCGGGCAAAGATACTCAAAATAATCCGTGTAAGGATACACATCACAGGCACCGGCAGGGAGATGGAGCCCCGGGGCCGTGTCCGTGCCGGGGCTGTGTGAGCCCTCAGCGCGGGCGGGCGCTGCGGAACGCGACAAACTTCGCTCCCGGGACAGCCCGGGGGGGTCAGACCCGCGTACGCCGGGCCCAAACCCGCCGGGCCCC